>VSMD01116023.1:0-29957 GCA_008750895.1 Mirza zaza | reverse complement strand
TTGGCCAATTAATTTCTTTCTATTTATAGTAGAGATGGGGTCTGGCTCTTACTCAGGCTGGTCTCGAACTCCTGAGCTCAAACGATCTGCCCACTTCGGCCTCCCAGAGAGCTAGGATTACAGGCGTGAGCCACCGCGCCCGGCCCATCCTGGATATTCTGTGCTATTTTCTGGACTTTTCCTTTGCTGCCTAAGGGAGAGAGTATCATGTCTACCTAGTCAAGATTTGTACATTTTTCACGCCAGTTTAGACATATCATGTTTGCATTTATATTCAACCAGTCCATAGTATGTGACCTCCATTATCTTTTCTATAAGAGAGAGGCATAATAATATCTTTTTAAAAATCTACTTATTTTTTATTTAACAAATAATAACTGTACTTCATGGAGTACAAAGTGATGTTTCTATATATATAATGTATAGTGATCAGATTAGGATAATTAGCATATCCTCATCTCAAAAATTTATCATTTCTTTGTGTTGAGAATGTATCTGTATTTGACTAATTGCCCAGCCCCTACCTAGTTGGTTCATTCAGGTCCCAAATTCAGTGTTTCTTCCCTTAGCTTTTTGATCACATAATGAATAAATAATTTCCCAATCTGTACCTATTTTGCTTATTAAAAAAATATTTGTAATGCCTAGTACTAGATTTTTAGTTACCATTTAGAAAAGACCTCTATTTTCCTTTAGTAAGTTTCAATCTCAAATTCTAACTGTTTTACAAAAGAAACCTAAAAAAAGCATTTATGTGGATCAGTGACTATTTTGCTGCCACCAACCCAAAAGAGGTATTCAATAAGTGTCTCTTGGCTGATGGAAAATTGCTTCAGTAAAACTGAGCACAGAAAATATGAAGAGTACCTAACACATTATTTGCTTGATGCCTGACTCATGGATGTAGTACATTGATACGTAACTTACTATGGAAGCTCATACAAAGTCTGACTGTTAGGTTTCTGGAATATAGATTGATGTCACTCAAATGGCAGGATGTATGTTCGCACTAGAGTTGGCCCACAAAGTTGGGATTCTCTTGTAGTTTTGGGGTTACTTCTAAAAGATTGCTCTACCCTAGGCTCTCTCTCTTCTGTTGAGCAGACTCAAATCCCTGGGGTGGCTCTAGAATCACTTCAGCTTCTGTCTGCCTGAACATACTGCTATTGGCATTTTCTTTTTCTAACTGAGAGAAATGTGCGTTACCCCAGAGGTGTATTTAGGCAGCCTTTATTGCCTGCTATTTCCAGCCCTTCTATGGTCGATTTGACAAAATTTGGCAAAAACATAGCCCTGATAGCCAAGAAAACATACAGTGTTGTGTGTCTATAGACAGTACCTCAACTCAAGCCAATTGTGTATTGGTGCTTACCCAAAAGACTGAGAAAATGTAGATGGGCCAATGAAAAATTAAAAACCCTTACTGGAAAAAGGAAGTAAAGCATTTACACTACTTGAGCACCATGGCTTTCAGAAATAGAGAACACCGAATGGCACAACAGTGTTTCAAATGCACTGATTTGCCATGACCAAAATGAAAAAGGCCTCGTGACAAAGCTAGCGCTATTGTGCAGGTTTCCCACTTACAATATTAGTGTTCACTTTCTCTGAGCCTTTAACTTCGGTGAATTTTTTTCACTCACTAATGGATCGTATGTGTGCGTAGCCCATATCATGTACGTGATATCAATATATATAATTCATATTATTTTTGAGTATTACCCTCTTGACTCATCTAATATATCTTCTGACTCATTATTTTCTCAAACTTAAATGATAAAATGGGAAATAATACCTTCTATATATGTTTCTGGACTTTATTTCTCACAGCATTTCTGTATATATTATCTCCTTTGATTCTTGTAGTAACGCTACAGGAGTTCAGAGTTCAGTTGCAGACTACAGAATCCAGTCTAGGTTGTATAAGCAGGAAGAGCATGTTTGGATGCTTACCTGGGAGTGACACAGGGAGGAGGGACGCTCAGAGACAGTCCAGCAGCAGCACGTATTTACACCTGTCGTAATGCCGGTCTCCCTTGAGAAGTGACTGGGGTCTTTCTCTCTCTCTCGAGGGAAAACCCCAGATTTCCTCAGTTACTGTAATCAGCTCCATCAGTGATCTCAAAGTGATAATCTTTCATCCTCTAATTTAGACACGGTTCTGTCTTGGAATTCTGGAATTCTGTAACCTATGAAATTAATTACATGGTTAATATCACCAGCACACCCTATGTAAAATAGGGGAAAGAGAGAAAGAAAATGAGTTAACATGCCTACTATTTCTCAGTTGACATACCGAGAGAGAAAGAAACATGCATAGCTATTAAGAGTTCTCATTTCTACTTGTGGTTACTACCTGTCTCCTGGTCTATTTGCCACAAGAGCCAAGGGCAGGGTTGCTTACATTGTATCCTGGCCCATATGGAGAACTTTTTCTCCACCCACTTAGTACTGGCAACTTTACAGGTTATTCAGTAAATAGGTCAGGGTAGTATATGAAAAGGTGGCTTGTGTTACCTCTAAAAGCCAATAGATCTACTAAAATTTTTACTTCTTCTTTTTTTTTTTTTTAGGTAGTAATAAGTGCAAATAGCAACATTTTTTTGCTTTGGAGGAAGTAATCTCAACATGCTCTAGATCATTGCACCAAAGGAAATTTTACTTTGGGAGCAGGCTCCTAAATTTTTGTAGTATTTATCTTCTACCCTCAGGCACATACTTGTCTTAGTAGGGTATCCTTGGGTACCTGTTACTTCTTACAGACAAGTCCTGTCAGCATGATACCATCCCGTCATATGGGATGGTAAGGTGATTAAGGTTCCTGCAGACTGAATTGATGGTACAGAACCTGAGTTGACACAGTGCTAAGGTAATATGGTGAAGGTGTCCTGCTGCCCAGCCAGGGGAAAGCAAGTAGCTTTCTGTCTTGTCTTCCTGTTGGGACGGGAAAGCACGCGCATGCACGCGTGCACACACACACATACATCAAATCACTAGCTGCACACCAGATAAGGGGATGCATTGGTTTGTTCTATTAAAAACTATATCTGGATCAGCAACTGGAGCTGCTCCCTGATTAAGGTGTGGTAATCCACTGACATTCTCAAAGACCTGTTTGTCTTGTGCATAGGCCTGACACATGCAAAAAGAGATGCAGTAGAAGTCACCACGCTGTACCTTGCAAGACTCTGATGGTGGCATTAATCTTGCTGATACCCCTAAGAGATGCAGTATTGCTTTCTGTTGTTATTGTAGCAGAGAAGAAAAGTTTGGAAGCTTCTCTTTACCTTTTCTAATCATACCAATGGTCATTACCTAAGTAAGGTACAATTGTGGATTCTGCCTATATGTGAGTATATATTCCCTCCGTAAACTTAGGTCCCAGGCAGGTAATCATAAGACAGACTCCATTTGTGCCTGACACCTGTGAGGCCTTTCCCCTGACCAATAGGACACAGAGGTGTTGAGTCCTCAGGTATCAACATGAGCTCAGGGACAACATCTGATAAACGCTGAAAAGGTCTGGTTATTTCCCTTTCTCCACAAAAGTAGCTCCACATCCTTTGGGAATAGGTAGAAGGAAGATTTAAATTACACGATTATAATATTATTGAAGAGTTCCTTCAGTTAGAGGCTCTAGGCCCCTAGACTGACTTGGACTGGACCAAGCAGAATGACTGTTGAAGCTGTTGTGCAGGATCATACCTGCTTCTGTCACTTGACCTATAGATCAGATCAGAGTTTCCTAGGCTTCCCCACTATTCTGGTCCTACAAACTCCCCCATTAACTCTCCACCACCAAATATACCCCTGTCACTTGGGCCCTCCTGCTTATTATGTTCACTGGACCCCTCTTGCCTTGGGTCACTGAACTCTGCCCTCTCAGCGTCTCAGACCCTGTGGACATCAGGAAGCACCTGAGGCAGCATCTGCAATGCTGACTTCCTGTCCAGGGCCTCCTGGGGGTGTAGTTACAAGATGGGTGAATCTCCCTATGTCTTTATTTCCACATCTGTATTTTATCCACACATTTCTGACATCTAGGTATTTTGATTCCAGGGTGCTGTTATAGTATGAGGAAGGTAGAAACTAAGTTACTTTATTTTAGGGCCCAGAGAATGGTATTTATAGACTGATATATTTTGGCAACTGTGACAAATTCCCAGTTTTATATTTTGGGTATCTATTGCTAGTATCAAATTATAGCATCTAACAGACAAAAGCAAGTCAAAAACTTACCAGAGTACTTTCATATTTATATTATTATTTCCTCTTCAGATTACCTCCTGGTATTGGTAAAAATAGATTCTTATAGATGAGGAAGCAGATTCAGAAAAAGTAATTAGCTTTTCTGGAGACAGAACTATGTCTAGAACATATACCTCTTGACTTCTTATCTTGTGCTCTTTCTTTACAACACAGCACCTTAGTGTCATGTGGATGTGTGCATGCATATAATACAGCATACACACCACACATGTCACACATGATACACACACCGCCCATGTACGCACACCACACATTCCACCCATGCATGTGCCACACACACACCCCCTCCTCTATCCAGAAACTATAATTGTGTCATGTTAAATGTTGATGCTTTTAACAACAGCATACATTAATTATTAAGAAACTCATATATAGCAATATTTTTTTTGTTTGGATGAATGTAAAATCTGCATTTTGATTTTATCTATAATCCTTACAATTGTGGTACTTTTTTCTAAAAATTCTAACCTTAAAAGTTGCCCAAACCCAATTCATGAAGGAATCTTCAGTCTCATTATCAACCAAAGAAATATAAATTAAAGTCTCTTGGCAAAGTGTTATATGTCAATTATATGTGCAGTTGTGTGTGTACACACACATGGCTGGCAGTTACACTACAGTGCGTCTGCTGAAATTTCTAGCTGTCTTATAACTGAGTACAGTTCCTTTGGAAATCAGTATGGCAACATGTAGCAAATGTCAAAAGAAATTGCATACTCAATCTAGATATCCATGCCTACAAGTTTATTCTAAGGAAATTATTTAACAGAAATAAAAATAATTATATACATAAAACATTTTTTGCAACAGATCTACTCTCTCCTCCCCAAATAACATTTTGTAGTTTTAAGGTTTCTTAAAGAATGAAAGGTCATAATATATAATGGGCAAGTATTCTATATAGTGTACAAAATGAGAGTACAAAATGTTATATACAATGTATTTGCACATATAGTTAACAATTTTATTTGTTGATTGAGTCTAAGACATTACAAATGAAAATCATAAGAGGCTTTTGTGTTTATATTTTCTTTGCAATATTTACACTTTTCAGTTTCTGTCTCTATAAAATAATTCTCTTTAGCAAAAATGCACTCACTGTGTTCTGAGCATTTCTGAAGCATCCTTAAATGGGACTTTTGTCTCTTTCTCCTAAGAGGGAGTTTGGAAACTAGGTTGTTAAGGATGGTTTGATAAAGGAGAGCCCTCTGGTTGAAGCCCAGGCTCTTTGTGTTCATATCAGCCTGTCTGCACACTGATGCCTAAGGTGACTGTTCCGCTGATGACTGCTCTTCAGTCACTTTTTATTTTTACTTATTTTTCTCCCAACAAAACAAAACAAAAACGTTTTGAAACTTAGCAGTGAATATAAATATAAAGCCAGGTCAGTTCATTTTCTCTCTCTCTCTCTCTCTCTCTCTCTCTCTCTCTCTCTCTCTCTTTTTCTCTCTCTCTCATTTTGGGATGAAGATATTGTTCATTTTTAAAGCATAACATGAAGGAGTTCTTAGTATGATTTAGTGCAGGCCTTAGCTGCTATCTCTGCCACGGATTTTGCTGGAGGCTGGAGCTTCCCGACAGCCCTGACTGTGGAGAGGTGGAATGCAGCGCTGACGTCACGGCCGCTCCTGGGAATGTTTTGCATTCCTCTTCCTGGCAGTGGTCAGGTGGCTTCCAGCAAGAATGAAGGACAACAGCTTCCAAGGAGGAAAAAAAAGAGAGGAGGAAAAGAACAGTTTATAATCAAAGTGTTGTGGGGGAGGCACTTTTATTCTGAGCCAAATTGAAATTAGAACCAGATGTCTTGCATTCTGGTGCTGCATGAATGTTAAATTCATTTATTAATGACTGTAATAGCTGAGCTATTTGGCTTTTTACTGAATTTAAATCTTGAAACACTCTTTAAGAATTATGGAAAAACAACTTCTTATAGTTCACATTTTAACTATGAAAGCAGCTTTGTGAGTGTAAAATCGAGGACCCTAATAAATTGGCCCTGTAGTTAATGTACAGACTATTTTATGGTCCGTTAATCTTCTGAAAAGTCATTTCTGAAACATAAAATCTCTGTAATCCATTAATGTATCTTGTGCTGTTCAAATAAATTTAAGCCAATCATTAAGGAGAGAGGTAAACTCTATTTTAGCATCTGCTGCAGAATGTTTTTTCTCAAAATATTTACATTTCCAATGTTATGTCTGTACATTACTGTTCAGACTAGCTATTCAGAACAAAACTTAGCAGATTTTTAATGTAACAAAAGTTTTGCCACAGTGGTACCAACTCTGCAATAAGATGTGCAACAGAAAAATGGATAATAATTGAGTCTAATTTAAACTTTATGTTTTTCTTCCAGCAACTGAAATACCTTTGTTCAAATTCACTATGCTGGTTTAGCTGACCACTCTCTATGTGTCTGTATTTTAAAATAAAATATTATACTCTCTTTTTAACTGAAGTCTTTCAGTAGATTTTCACTTATTTTGATGTAACAGCAGTTACATTAACAACAGTTCTCTGGTTTGGGTGCAATCTGTTTGAATACTTCCTGTTATACATTGAAATGGAAAGTTGGCTTCCTGTTGTAGGTCATGTTGCTGGTGAGGAATTTCCAGAAATGTGGAGAAATGCTGACTCATAGTATAATGTGGACTGATCCAGGGACAGTAGGGTTTGAGGGGATTTTTTTGAGCTCTTGGCTAAAGTAAGCAAAATATGTGGCTGTAACATTCTTTTTATTTTTAGATGTAGGAGTGGGGGTAGAGGAGAGATGGTTGCTTGGGGATGGGATCCTTTGCTAATAGCTTTAAAATGGCTAAAATTTCTAGGGTTAGATGTGTGTCTAAGTGTATGTTTTTCTATGGTCTATTATTAGAATTTGGAAAACAAACTTGTTTTTTGCAGTCTTCATCTACTGTTGTTCTTTTCTGCCTCCTGCTCACAGGTGAACCACATGGCTCCTTAGGCTGGGTGATGACTCAACCAGGGGCTCCACGATGTCAGTCACTAGTGCTTGCACTTAGGGGATCACTCCAGAAAAAGGTCCATGGTATTGCACCTTTTACATCTGTGATTAGAAGCCCCTGGACCTGATAATAAGAATTTACTAAAAACCTTAAATATAGCTGGCAAATTTTGTTGCCTTTAATGTGCCTGGCATTGACCTGAATATTTTATATTTGTTAAACTGTCTGAATCTGAAATTACTGATTGAGATTTCTTTCTTGTTCATTTAGTATAAAAATGACTGCTGGATTGGGTTGGGGAAGGGACTTTCTATGACAAAAACCTCATCTTTGGTCTCATAACGTTAATATATCCCAAATGTATTCTTCCTTCAATTCCACAAACACTGAGTAACTGCTCTGTGTTGGTGCTGAGGACACAGAGAAGAGGAAGATGTGCTCCTTGTTCTCTATTTGAGGGGAGGGAGGCAATGGGAGGCCAGTACCGGGGATGTTTGTACGTAAATATCCATAGCATCGCTTCACAGTTGCTGTGGTAGAAATCTAAGGGACGGCGAGACACACAGGAGGGGATGTGCAAGTCGGTGCTGCAGTCCATGGGAGTGGTTTCTTCTTGTGTGATTCTCAGGCTCTCAGAGTTGCTGAGTGAAAGTAATTTGAATAGAAAATGTTAGGAGAAACATAAAAAATGGAAAACAGAATCTAATGAGGAAGATGAGGGAAATATAAATATATAGGTGATAGATATTCAGGTTTCCTAAAAAGAAAAATAAACAAATGTAAACAGTACACTGCAAGTTATATTTGTATGTGCTTTGAGGCCACCACACAGAACGGTGTGGCGTCTGTTTCCCTGGCACCCGTGAGTGCTGTCAAGGGCTGTGCTTGCCCGAGAGGCCATCGGGCCTTTCTGCCTCTGTGGTCTCTGTAAGGTTTTTCAGCGGCGGCGAAAAGAAAAGACAGAGAGTGGGGCCAAACCACGTGGCTTTATTATACACTCCTGGACGAGGTTCTGGGGCCCCAAGAGAAGGGAGTCCCAGAAGTTACCGCTGTTTCAAGGGGCCGAGGCCTTTTATACCCTTTGGGCCTGGCTAGGGACTTTTGGCGGGAAGAGCTGGGGATTTTAGGAGGGGCTGGAGGTATTTGTGGAATCCAAGAGCCAAAAGGTTCTTATCCAGGTGGACATCTGGGTGTGGATCCTGTCTGCGGGGCCTGGCAGTTTTGTCCTTGGTGGGTCTGGTCTCATGAGCCTTTTCTTTTTTGATCTAGGGAAGGGAGGGGGACCGCCACCAGCCTTACAGTCTCCCTTTCTAATACACTGCTGAAACATCTGAATAACCATAAGGAATCACAAAAATCGCAGAACACCATTTTGAAACGATTTTGTGTTATCTTTAAAGGTTGATACAAGGAAGAGCACATGTCTTGCTCTTACACAGAGGCCCCATGTAGGGGAGGGGGACCATGCTGTGGAGGCTGAACCTGCATGCCGGACACCCACCAGCCCTCCTTGTAATGCTAGTGTGCTCTCTGACAAAAACCCCCTCTGTTGACTTTTATGTCTACCCATTTCTTCTGCTAAAAGATGATAAAGAAACCAGCGAACTGTTTTGGTGCTTATAAGGAATTTTTAACAGAATTAAACTCATATTTCAAAATATGAGATATCGTTCTCTGCTTTTTTAAGTGTGTGTTCTTTGAAAACTTAGCAAAGAAGAGCCTTGTTGACATCTGCCTGGTGTTTTGCATGAGAATCAAGTGAGCACGGACATGTGGTCACCCTCAGCTTTGATGTCCACTTTTATAGAGAGGACCAAAGTGATGAGGGGCACGTAGGGCCTGTCACACTGTCCCTAAGTACCCTTGGGAAGGGTCACAGTCCCCTTGAGTGGGCAATCTACAAATCTCAGGGCCAGAATAATTACATGTATGTTTCTATAATAGCACTTACAGGGCTTTATTATATGCTTTTTGTCTGTTATTCCCAATTACTTTATGAAATTCTAGATACTAAATTCTCTAAGCTATTTTTCTATGCACATGTCATAAAGTGTATAGGTATTTAATATATTTGTCGACTAAATATATGAAGTTGCTCTCCTTTGAGGCAAAAATACATTTCCTCTGTAAGCTTTCATATGTTTATACACATAGTCCATGCACACTTTTTTAAAAAATTGTGGTAAAATATACTTAATATATAATTTACCATTTTAACCATTTTAAGTGTATATGTAATTCAGTAGTATTAACTACCTTCATAATGTGGTATAACCATCACCACTATTCATTTTCAGAACTTTTTCATTATCCCAAACATAAACTTAATACCCATTAAACACCAGCTCCCTATTCCCACCAGTGCCGGCTAACCTTGATTCTACTTTCTGCCTGTATAAATTTTTTTATCTTAGGTAACTCACATAAGTGAAATCATATGACATTTATTCTTTTGTGTCTGGCTTATTTAACTTAGCATAATGTTTTCAGAGTTTATGTTATAGAATATATCTGAATTTCCTTTTTTAAGGTTGAGTAATATTTCATGGTATACATATGCCACATTTTTGTTTATCCATTCATCTGTTGTTGAACATTTGGTGTGTTTTTACCTTTTTGCTATTGTGAATAATGCTTTTGTGAATGTAAATGTACACCTATCTGTTTAGTTTTTGCTTTCAATTCTTTTGGCTATATGCCTAGGAGTGGAATTGGTGGATTATATAGTAATTCTCTGTTTAGCTTCATAAGGAACCACCATATTGTTTTCCATAGAGGCTGTACCATTTTATATTCCCACTAGCAATGCATGAGGGGTCCAGTTTCTTCACACTCTTACCAGCACTTGTTATTTTTTATTTTTGATCATTGCTATCCTAATGGGTATAAAGAGATAATAGTGGTTTTTATTTACATTTTCCTAATAAATCATGATGTCGATCATATGATACACTTTTAAATTCTGAAATATCCTCAGCACAAAAGTTAGTCACTATTATTTACAAAATAAATCTGTATAACAAAGATGCAGAGTTCCTCATCAATCCTTTTCTACTCCAATACCAGCCTCCCCTTACCCATGAACACCAGTTGCTTGAAGTGAGGTACACATCCATGATCTCAGGGCCCTCGAGGGGCATTGCTCTGTGTGTGCTCAGAGGAGAAGAGTGAGCTCTCCTCTAATTAGTCCCTTTCTAAAATATTCTTTTGCTATGTTTGTATTAGATTCATTAGGTATCCGAAATGATTATGTTCACTTACACTGATTTTAGTTTTCTCCAGAAAAAAATCCAAGCTTTTAATCTAAAACTATAAATAATAAGTAGGCATTAAATAATTAGAAAAGAAAGGTTTATGGAATTATTACAGTGAGGATATCTTGTAATCATGAAATCAGTGAAATGTTAGCTTATTTTCATGGTTTCATTATTTATATTTAATTGCTTAATCCATCTGAAATGTATTTTGGTATATCATATGATGTAGGGATCAATTTGAATTTTTTTCAAATAATTTTATCAGCATTACTTTCTGATTAATTTTCCCCCACTGATTTTAAATGTTTCTCTTATCGTATACTATATTCCTGTACATCACAGCATCTATTTTGTGCCTCTGTATTCTATTTCGTTGATAGCTGTCCTTTTTCATTCTAATCTTTTCAGCTAAACTAATATACTTTCTGTAGTTAGAATTTTTACTTTAAATTCTCTTTAAAGGTTGCTATTATTAATTTTTTAAGTAATTATAGACTGTTGAGTGACCATTCAGAGATATTCTCCACATAAAAAAGTATACCAGTAACAGTTCATAGATACATTGGTCTGGCAGGAAAGCCAGGCAGCTTAAGTTCCAGTTTCACCCCATGCTACATGCAGGCATGCTACAAGCTCTGGTGTGCTCTTGTGATGTCTTTATCACTAAATTCAGGAACTTATGATAGAAATTAAATTATAGAACCTCCTACTCCATCTGGTTGGCTGGGACATTCTTGCCAGTAGTAACTGTTTGCCTTGGGCTTCACCTAATCATCATTGTTAGAATTCTGAGTACAAATGTTTATAGCATTTCCTTTTTGAAACAAATATTTCTATTATGATTTATGATGTTTTCTCTCTTTATTTGATCAAGAAATGTTATTCAGACACTGTGTCTAGTGCAGTCGGAAGCACCACTGCCCCTCACCAGACCCTCGTGTCTGGTGATGGTCACTTGCTGGCACTGAGGTGACAGTGCATTTTATTATATCACTCAAGTGTTATGTCACTTTTAAAGTCTTAAATTAGCAAGATGAAACGACATGAATAATTGGTGAAACTTTTGAAAGCCAAGCCCAGAGATTCCTGTAAAGAACTGTAGATTGGAAGTAATGTAATAATCCCAAGTACATGTGAACAAGAAAATGACAAGAGTGGACACTTCTCTGACCTGGCTATGTGTTCTTGTAAGCTATATAACAGAGTTTAAAAAAGATGGATGCTTGTTTATACCCAATAAGAAGTTGGCAAAAATATATGAGATTATAAATATAGGTTTATATTCACTATTATTTCTTAAATAAGCCTTGCCCTAAATTAGTGTCTTGCTTCTTATGTGTATGAATAATTTATACATGGCTATGTTTTACTGGGGACATGATCTTAAAAATTTTAAAAATAAGGTATGTGACCAGTTTCAAAAACAACTGAACTAGTCAGTAAGTGTAGAGTCTGACAAAAATTCTTCCTCTTGCTATTAGACTTAAGCCAATGGTGTAGCACAAATCCATCCCAATTCCTGTGCGAGGAAGAAGGGTACCAAAGGTTTTGTAACTTGAACTTTATAAATAATATAGTCTCATTGCATGGACTTTGAATGTGGAATATCTATTACTTGATTCTCAATTATATTTGTTTCTCAGTTTTCCTGAAAAATTCTAAAAGGGAATTTTAGAGCCTTTTGTAACATGGAGACACAAATATTTTATAAGCACTGTACCATTCCTGTATTGATCTACTAGCTTGTTAATGATCCCCTGGCACGTTAATGATCAATTCAACATGTGTAAGCCTCATGGGTGGCAGAGGCCTCTTCTGTTCATTTTTTTCTTCCTTTTGAAAGTAGTACAAATTGAGGGCGGGTACAGTAGCTCACGCCTGTAATCCTAGCACTCTGGGAGGCCAAGGTGGGAGGATCGCTTGAAATCAGGAGTTTGAGACCAGTCTGAGGAAGAACGAGGCCCTATCTCTACCAAAAATAGGAAAAAATCAGTGGGGCATGGTTGGCAGGTGCCTGTAGTCCCAGCTACTCAGGAGGCTGAGGCAGGAGGATGCTTGAGCCCAGGAGTGTGAGGTTGCTGTGATGATGCCACTGCACTCCACCTGAGCCACAGAGACTCCAACTCAGAAAAAGAAAAAGGAAAGCAAGTGGTACAAATTGAGTGTTTTATATGAATTGAATAAAACTCGAATTGTTTGATTTTATGCTTGTATCAGACAAGCTCCAAGAAGTCTGGCTAAAGATTATTTTGTTTTTTCATTTTAAAATCCAGCTTTAGGAATCTTTTTACCTTGAATTTTTGTCTCTCAGCCGCTGAGCTGATTCTCACCCCTCACAGTCAAACCTAGCGGTCCTCAAACTTTTAAAACAGGGGGCTGGTTCACTGTCCCTCAGACCGTTGGAGGGCCGTACTATAGTTTAAAAAAAACATGAACAAATTCCTATGCACACTGCACACATCTTATTTTGAAGTAAAAAAACAAACGGGCAAAAACACCCGCATGTGGCCCGCGGGCCATAGTTTGAGGATGCCTGGTCTAACCTTTGGCAGTCCAAGACAGTGTGCTAGCAAAGGCATGACAATTTTTAACTTACTCCTTTCAAAAAGAAGGTAAATATATTTAATGCTTTCTGTAGGTTATTTCTTTTATTCCTTAGCACAGTACAAGGAAGCCATTGTTGTTATAAATTTGCAGATGAGGAAACTGAAATCAGATTAAATAATTTGCTAAATGTCCCATCACTAGCAGATCACAAAGCTGTGTGACACTGGGCATGACTTCAGAAAAGAGGCCCATCTTGTAGTGTGTAGATGAAAGTAGGTATTGTTGATGATCCTGAGAAAATTTGAACAAATTGGATGAGACTTAAAGAATTTTCCAGGGATGTGGCTCCAGAACTGTGACCTTCCCCTTTGTGATAACAGCATGACCTTGTCCTGCCACTCAGTGTGGCTTCTATATAAACATGGACATAGCTTTGCTCTAAAGAAAAGTTAAAAGGCTTGTCTTGTTAGAGGAAAATGCATGTGTAGCATTTCGAGAATGAATGTTAGATCCAAGTTATCTGACAACAGAGAGGCTTCTAAGAGTGGAGTGTCAAATCAGAGGCAGATTGGACAGAATCCACTTGTGTCTCTGAAGCCTTTCTTGTTTCTAGGGGGCTGGCTCCAAGGAGAAGTTGATAACCTCATTCAGTTTTCCCATAGAGACTTAATTGGAGATGCTTTGACTAATAAACTAGTAATAACCATGTTTCACATTTCTTCCTTTCCTTACAACTTTCTCCTTAAGAACAAATAATTAAAACCAGAAATTTCTGTCTTAGTTATTATGGGATATGTGTAGATATAAATGAAAAAAATACAGAAACTACAAGGAGGATACCAGAGACAATATCCAGACATTTTGTTGTGGTTCTAATAGAGGAGAAATCCGTTTTGCATTTGGAAGCCTGCCGCTTAGTTTCTGGAGGTGGAAATATAATCACCAAGATAGGAGAGTTGTGTTAATGACGGATGTTCCTAGTTCTTAGAAATATATGAGCAGGAGAAAAATAATTGTAGTACTAAAGGGACTGTCCTATTCCTGTTGGGCTCTGCTCTCTTTGATGGAGCTTGTACTTTGACTCTCTGGTTTCTACAACATTCATTATAAATACATGACTGTATTTAACCACATGTGCTTTCCCTTGTATGGTCTCTTTCCCTAACTCTGTGAAGAAAATAACTTTTAAAATTCATTTATTTTCTCCATTTGGTTATCAGCAGCAGGTAAGGTTGCTAAAGGATTAGAGCCAGCGTGGAAATAGGAAGGGGGGCCTGTGACCTCAAAGGGAAAAAGGAAGTTTCCATGTCCTTCTGCTGGCATGACCCTAGACTGGGTGATTCCCTGACACCCCCTCCTATAAAGGCTGGTTAGGGTACAAATGTGTTCATACGAAAATATCACTGTGTCATTTATGCAATATTCTATTGCTTTGCTCTTTTAAAAAAGACAAAAGTAGGAAATATTTATTGCATTTTAAAAATGTGGTTTTAAAATCTATCTTTATTAGTTTTTAGTCCTAAAAATGTTTTATTTACTTGTTTTTTGGATAGATGTTTTCTTTTTCTTTTCTTTTTTAATTTTTTAAAGAGAGGGGGGATCTCGCTCTGTTGCCCAGGCTCTAGAATATAGTGGCTCTTCACAGGCACCATCCTACTGCTGATGAACATGGAGTTTTGACCTTCTCTATTCCAATCTGGGTTGGCTCACCCCTCCTTGGGCAACCTGGTGGTCCCCAGGTTCCCAGGGCAATACCGTATTAATGCTGAACTTAGTTCGGACACCCAGTCAGCATAGCAAACGACAGCCCAGAACTCCTGGGCTGAAGCGATTCCCCTGCTACTCGGCCTCTCGAGTAGCTGGGACTACTGTACACACCACCATACCCAGCAGTAGATTTTTTTCCTTAGGTGGTAGTATTCTGTTTCTGAGAAAGCTCTTTGTTATGCGTTATTTGTGAAATGTGCCAACTTGATATTTCTGCCACATTTTTTAAAAGCAACATTTTAAATAAAGATTTAAAGTTTTTCTTTTAGAATTTGAACTTTAATATTATTTTGTTATGTTTTCACCTAAATTTTATTTTGTGAGCTTTTTGGTATTTTATTGAAAATCTGTTTAGTTTTACTTGACTTAACCAGGTTAAGACTGAGGCATTGCCCAGAGGTGGTCTCTAGTAGTTTTATGGCCACAGATCTCAATTCTGGGGCCAAATTGGACATGTGAGGACCATGACCCTGGCTTGGGAAAAAAGACACATTTTCACAGAGGTTTGAAGACTGTGTGCACTTTAGGGGAAAAGGCCAACTGAATGCAAAGGGTGAAAAGGTGTAATTAACACTTCAGATTTTCAAAAGCCTTTCAGTCTTAAACAAGCTACCTCAAGTCACACAGCAGCTGAGTTTTGTCTTCAGTGTCTGTGTGTCTCCACACCAGTTGGTGGTGCAGGTCACACTGGATCTCAGGAGCAGCCATAGTACATCCAGGCCTGCCCTCTTCTCTCTTTGTTACGTTCTGAGAGCCTCTGAATGGCTCTCAGATTTTTTTTTTAATGGTAACAGCACGATCAGCCCACAACCTTCTCAATAAGAAGTGCTACTTCCTCAGGAAAACAGAAGTGTGGTATATGCCATCACATAATCTAGTTTCTCTGGCGATAAAGTTTTGGTTTTGAGAGCCGTTGCGAAGTCTTCCTACAGAACCGTGGGCCCCTCTGCTTTCCTGTATTGGGTGAAGAGCTGGCAGCTTTGTCCACACATCCCGCGAAAACACAGTGACGGCCAGACCAAAGTGTGCTGGAGTGTCAGCACGATATCTGACAAGGGTTTAATTCACAATCCTAAACTCCCAGTGCTGGAAGTTATTTTAGACATGAATTAATTGATATTGACACCTGAGTCAGGTTACCAATAAAATAGAGGGTACTCAGGTAAATGTAAATTTTAGAAAAATTACAGGGCATACTTATACCAAAAAATTATTCATTGTTTATCTGAATTCACATTTACCTGAGCATCCTGTATTTTATTAGGTAAATCAGACAACTCCATACCTGAGGCAAGATTATGCAAAATATTAAGAATCTACATAAAGTATTATCATTGTGTAGATGAGAAGTATTCTCCACTTCTTATTCCTCACCTAAACCTTTCAGTTTAGGAAGCCTGTACTTCATCATTTCTTCTATGGTCTCCTTCTCTATATATCTAGATTAAAATATTTGTATCTGGCATGCAGTTCACTGTTTTACGTGTCTTGCTGCAATCCCTTGATGCTTGTAATTGCAGCACCATTTTGATAAGGCCAGCCGCGGGCAGTGGGTCCTGACCACTAGACGCTCTTGCCATCTGTGTGTGTTCCTGCCGAGGGCCCCGTGGCAGCCCAGCCAGCTTGAGGCAGGAGAAACCGGCAGGCAGACCTTCTGGCAGAGATCAGGGGGTGCTTGGGCCAAAGTATGTGACTGTCCTAATTCTCGCTCAGGATCTCAAAGCATTTTCATATTAAGTTATTCAACTTAGAGAACAAGAGGGGAGTTGTGATGTCAGAGAGAGCTCAGAGGTTAGAAGGGAATTGGAAGAATTAAGTGATTACTAATATGTTCTAAGACTTGGTATCCAAAGGAGAAAAAGCAGAGCCAAGAATTTCTACTAAGAGTGATGGTTGTAGGAATTCAGAAATTTTCTGCAAAGCGTTTCTCATATAATTTAGTAAAATTTAATGTTTTGGGAAGGTCTTTTGTAGAAAGAAGCTTATATTTCCAAAGTACTTCATGAAAGGTGTAAAGGCCACATTGTGAATTAGGGATGACACACCCTGTTTTGAATTGGATTTCCTGCTAGTTCTGATCGGAGGCATTCTTCCCGGACTAGGGTGAATTCAGTTCCAGTGTTTGCTTGTAAAACTGAATCCAGTCATTGTATTTGCAGTTTGGCTTCCTGCCTGTTATTAAAGTACAGAGCAAACCTCAGCTAGTTACTCCCTATGAGTCTGTGTGCTCCATAAAGAGCAGGGAAAGGAAAGGGGAAAACCCAAGGAGTGACAGAGTTCATTTGCACACCGTGCCAGAGGGCAGCTGCTTGCTGTCTGTGGTCACATGACTCTGTGGAGAACCCTAATATTCCATTTACTGGAATAGGAGACAGCCTTTTCAAAAAAATATCTAGTCTCTCTTTTTATAGTCTAGTTTTGGCATCACCAGCCAAATAACTTACTTTTACTTTAACAAATATAGGTGTAAATTTAGGAGATTTTATGTTTCTGCCTCTTTCCAAAGTTTTGTGTATGAAGAAAGAATTTCTATAAAAAGAGATCACAAGGCAGGGTGGTGGCACTGTTGGCTAGGAACTGACTGTGGCCACCAAGTTGTCTTAGAGAGAACATTGGGTTGTGTACACGGGCCTCTGGATTTTTGGGAAAAATCTGTGGGGCTCACTCCTTCTCCTGGGAGTCATAGAAAATGTGATGCAGTTTGCTCAGTGTAATTCCAGCAGCCCGATGAAGACACCTTGTAAAACCCAGCAGAATGCAGCACCAACCTGCATGTCCTCAGGAATCGAGTATCAGAGTCATTTTTCTGGGTTAAACTTAAAGTCTCTGAATTTGGGAAAGGGACAGAAAGCATGGTCTGCTCTGGGGCTGCTCCCACCTTGGGGTGGTGCCATCTGGTACTTGAATAAATATCAATACATGTTGAGTTTACTATTCGCAAAGAGCGGAGTCATACTACCTTGCTGTTATTTTACTAGGTGCCAAGAGAGAAATCAAGAAAATTAAGATGTAGATTTTGGTGAGGTAGATTTTGGTCATAGGGAGCCTATGGTCTTTTATTGCCTAGAAGCCTTAAAAGTCAGCTGTCATACAGTGGCAGACCATGAACAAAAATAAAAAAAACTGAGTTCCTACATCTTGGATGTTTTATGGAGAAGGCTGCCTCATACAGGGGCCAAATGTACAGAAATGAAACTGTTGTGGAGCTTCCCAAACCTGACCACAGCTGCTGCTGGGTGGTGGCACCCAAATGCCCAGGAACTCTAACAAGACAGTGTTCAAAGAGGCCAAAATGAAGCAACGATCAAACAGGAGTTCTGACTTCCAATTTCTGGTCCGGCATGTAAGGAAGTGGCTTGGAAGTCGTCATTCCCGTCTTCACAACAACAACAACAAAATGCTGAACAAACTAAAAATCAGTACTTCTTAGTTATATCAGAGAATTGAGGCCACAGGACAAACCACTGCTGCCAAAATTGGAGTGAGAAACAGGTGGATATAGAGAATCACGGCTTCCCAGAGCAACGACCAGGACCTGGAACAAATGCCAGGGCAGGAAATTTAAATCAGTTGACAAATTGCCAGATGCTCGATATAGACAAGCTTGAAAGTCACAAATTCCAGGGGACCCAGTCTTGGGGGGTTGCATTTGGTAAGGTTTATCTCTGGCAACCCTACCACGTTCTCTCTGTAAGGACCACAGAAAACCCCCTTGTGCTTCCAGCAGGGAGGAGAAGAAAGGTAGCCATTCTAAAACACATCAGAGCATTCTGTTCTTAACTATGCCCGCCCGTAAAAGAAACTATTTTACCGGAGTCTAACCTATTGGAGTTTTATCAGAGCCCAACTAGCCTGGGGGAAGTGAAACACCCAACTCCCTATCCCTCCAGCCTTTCTATCTTTCCTAAGGGGGTAAAAAGGCTGAGAAGCACTTGTGAAGGTCACAGCCCAGGAGCACAGGCTCACTAAAGACTGAGACCTCATTGTAGGACCACAGAATGCCTGCCCTTCACCACACCTCACCACCAAAGCTCAGGGCACCTTATGCATAATAACAGGAACTGCATGTCTCAGACCTTATTTAAGAAGGCTCTAGGAAACCTAAAGACAATAGGGAAGACAAAAATATGGACACCAGAGAAAATTTCAGCTTCTGAAAACACTGCAGCACACAGTAAAGACAGCCTAACTCCTAGCCAGATAAACTTCACACAAAAGATATATATCCGTAAGTTCCTCTTACCTAGTATATCATGTCTGACTTTCAACAAAAAATTACAGTTTGAAAAAACAGAGAAAGCATTAGAACCAGACTTAGATATTGCAGAGATGTTGAAATTAATTAGACTAGGAATTTTTAAAATACCTAAGGTTTATGTGCTATGAGCTCTAAAAAGAAAAACGGATAACATGCAAGAACAAATGAGTAAGCAGAGAGATGGAAACTCTAGGAAAGAATCAAAAGGAAATGCTAGAAATAAAAAATACCATAACAGAAATGAAGAATGCCTTTGATGCATGAGTAGACTGGACATGGCCTCTGAAAGAAAAAGTGAGCTGGAAGAACTGTCAGCTGAAAATTCCAAAACTGAAATACAAAAAGAAAAAAGAATGAAAAAATGGAACATAATACCCAAGAACTGTGGGACAATAATAAAAAATATACATGTAATGGGAATACACAAGGAGAAGAAAGAAAAGAACAAAAGAAACGTTTGAAACAATATAATTACTAAGAATTTTTCAAAATTAATGATATATACCAAGCTACAGATGCAGGAAGCTCAGAGAACACCAAGCAAGATAAATAAAATCTATACCTAGGCATGTCATATTTAGTAGACAAAGAAAAAAATCTTGAAAGAAACTAGAGCAGGAGCCAGCAGAAACACTACCTATGGAGGAACAAGGATAAAAATTATATGAGACATCTCTTCAGAAATCATACAAATAAGAAAGTGCAGTGAAACATTTAAAGTATGGAAAGAAACTCACCAAACTAGAATCCTGTATCTTAGCAAAAGTATCGTTGAAAAGTAATAGAAAATAAATACTAGCTCAGACAAACGAAAACTGAGGGAATTTGTTGATAGTAAAAGCTGCTTTGCAAGAAATGTTAAAAGAAATTCTTCGAAAAGAAGGAAAATAACATGTTAGAAACTGAGATCTGTTTAGGAAAGGAAGATCATTAGAGAAGGAATAAATGAAGTTAAAATAAAATCTTCTCAATTGACGTAACATTGTTAACAATAATAATCACAATAAGATAGTTATTATATCTCGTGTATCAGTAAAATGAATGGTAGCAATGTTATAAGGGATGTGATGGAGGAATTTGGAATATTTTGTTGTTATAAGATATTTACCTTACCCATGAAATAGTATAGTATCATTTGAAAGTGGACTTGAATTATTTGTAAATGTATATTGCGAACTCAAGGGGAACCACTTAAAAAAGTGAAAAAGGAAATACAATCATACATCATTTAATGACAGATATACATTCTAAGAAATACGACATTAGGTAATTTCATCATTATGCAAACACCATAGAGTGTACTTACACAAACCTAGATGGTTTAGCCTACTATGCATCTAGTCTATACGATGTAGCCTTTTGCTTCTAGGTTACACACCTGTACAGCACATTACTGTACTAAACACTATAGGCAATTGTAACACAATGGTAAATATTTGTATATCTAAACATAGAAAAAGGACAGTAAAAAATACAGTATAAAAGATAAACAGTGGCCTGCCTACATAGGGCTCTTACCATGAATGGAGCTTGTAGGAGTGGAAGTTGCTCTGGGTGAGTCAGTGAGTGAGTGGTGAGTGAATGTAAAGTCTACTTATTGTACACTACTGTAGACTTTATAAACATTAGACACAATTTTTTTTTTCTTCAATAATGAATTAACCTTAGCTTACTATAACTTTTACTTTGTAAGCTTTTTAATTTTTTTAACTTTTTGATTCTTTTATAACACTGAGCTTAAACACATCTGGGTCTGGTTCTTTCTGTTTGGGGAGATTATTAATTATTGATTAAATTTCTTTAATAAATATAGGCCTATTCAGATTATTTCTCCTTGGGTGAGTTTTGGTAGATTGTGTCTTTCAAAAATTAATCTATTTCAACTAGGTTATTAAATTTGTGGGCACAGACATTTCTATAATATTCCTTTATTATCCTTTTAATGTCCATGGGATCAGTAGTGATGGTCCCTCTTTCATTTCTGATGTTAGCATTATATCTTTTCTCTTTTCTTCTTAAACTGGCTAGAGAGTTATTAATTTTATTAATCTTTCAAAGAATCAGCTTTGGTTCTGTTCATTTTCTCAGTTGATTTTCTGTTTTTAATTTCACTGATTTCTGCCTGATTTTTATGATTTTTGTTTCTTCTATTTACTTTGGATTTAAATTCCTCTTCTTTTCTTAGTTTCCTAAAGAGAAAGCTTAGATTACTGATTTTAGGTCTTTTTTTTCTATTGCATACATTCAAAGCCATAAATTGAATTTACACTGCTTTCATTGCAACTGACAAATTTGGTTAAGTTGTATTTTCATTTTTACTTAAGTTAAAATATTTTAAAATTTCTCGAGACTTTTTTTGGTAGATATTTTTATTTGGTGATCATTTTCCTCAATTAAGATGGTATTACATTTGTATGATCACAACCTTTTTGTATGGATTTATACTGCTTAGAATTTAAACACTGAGCCCTCTCCCTTTCTTTACACATCACTCAAACAACAGAATTGATTGTTTTGGCCTTCTAGTAGAAGACCTGAATTTTGCCGATTATTTCCACAGGCAGGGAGCAGAACCATGGATTGACTTTAAAGGAGCCACAAAGATAAAGAGTTCTAGAGTCAGACAGATCTGGCTTTTAGGTCCAGCAAACCATTTACAACCAGTAGGACCATGGACAAGTTCCTTAACTTTTCTAAAGTTAGAATCCTCACTGGTAAAATAAAAATAATAATATTATTTACATTACAGGATTGTGTCAGGACTAAATAAGATAGCACTTGTAAACTGCCTATCACAAAGTTAGTCATGAAAAAAAGTGGGTTATTATCATATGGCATCTAGTTTTATTTTGCTATGATAGCATTCCAATAAATAGTTGTTAAAGTAATTATTTCACAGAGGTTAAAAAAAAAATTCAGCCAGGTGCAGTGGCTCATACCTATAATCCTACTAGCACTCTGGGAGGTTGAGGCAGGATGTCAGGAGTTTGAGACCAGCCTGAACAAGAGTGAGACCCTGTCTCTACCAAAAATAGAAAAAATTAGCTAGGGGCGGTGGTATGCACCTGTAGTCCCAGCTTCTCAGAAGCCTGAGGATTTGTTCCAGGTATGCAAGACTGGTTCAACATTCAGAAACAATTAATGTAGTCCTTGATACCAACAGGGTAAAGAAGAAAAATCGCAAGAAAAAGGATTTGACAAAATGCAACACCCATTCATGAAACAAACTGCCAGCAAACTAGCAATAGAAAATGTTTCCTCTACTTATTAAAGATTATCTACAAAAAAACCTACAACTAACATTATACTTAATGGTGAGAAATGAGATATGTTCCCATTAAGATCAGGAATGAGCCAAGTTGGTGCCTTTTGCCACTCACAGATTGTCTTTGTTTGCAGGTGACAGGATTGTCTTTGTAGAAATCCCAGAGAGTTGGCAAAAAAATTCCTAAACCTAGCAAGGGATTATAGCAAGTTTACAGAATATGTTAATATATAATAGTTATTTTCTTATATACTAACAATGAATAATTTGATAATAAAAACACAATACCACTTACTTTGCATCAAAAAATCAAACAAGTATAAATCTATCAAAATATATAACAGATCTATGTGCAGATGTGTTCAAAAGTCTGGTGAAAGAAATCAAAGAAGATCTAAATAAATGGAGAGATATTCCATGTTCATGGATAGGAAGACTCGATATTGTTAAGATGTCAGTTCTTCCCGATTTGATCTATAAATTCAATGTAATCCCAAAAAATGGCTCTAAGTTATTTCATAGGTATTGACAAACTGATTCTAAAGTTTATGTGGAAGTACAAAATACCTATAATAGCCAACACAATATTGAAAGAGAACAAAATCAGAGGACTAACGTTATCTAACTTCAAGACTTACTGTTATGTCTTCAGTAATCAAGACAGTAATGTAGGCAAAAAAATAGACAAACAGGTCAATAGAACAAACCACAGAGACTAGAAATAGACTCACACAAATATAGTCCATTGATCTTTGAAAAAAGAGCAAAGGAAATTTAACAGAAAAAGGATAGTCTTTTCAACAAATTGTGCTGTAGCAACTGGAAATCCATGTGCCGCCACCCCCCAAAAAATCTAGATGCAGACCTTACTCCAAAAAGTAACTCAAAATGGATCATAGACCTAAATGTAAAATATGAAATGATAAATCTATAATATAAGATAGGAGAGAATCTAGATAACTTTGGGTTTGGCAACAAACAACCAAAGGCATTATCCATAAAAGAAAAAATTTATAAGTTGGATTTCATCAAAATTTTTAAATTCTGCTCTGTGAAACACACTGTTAAGGCAGTGAAAAGACAAGTGAGAATGAGAGAAAGTATTTGTAAAACTCTTATCTCATAAAGAACTTGTACCCAGGATATACTAAGAACTCTTAAAACTCATTAAGAAAACAACCAACTCAATTAAGAAATTAGTAAAAGATATGAACAGGCAACTCATTAAAGAGATGTACAAATGACAACCATATTGAAAGACTTAATGTCATATGTCATCAGGAATTGCAAATTGAAACAGCAATGAGATACCACTCACATCTTTTAGAGTGATTAATAGCCCAAACACTGACAACACCAGATGCTGGTAAGGAGGTGAAGCAACAGGAACTCTTTTTCCGTGGTGGTGGGAATATGAAATGGAACGGCCACTTTGGAAGACAGTTTGGCACTTTCTTACAAAAATTAACATACTCTTGCCATATGATCCAGCAATCACACTTCTTGATATTTACCAAAATGAGTTGAAAATGACATGGATATTTATAGTAGCTTTATTCATAACTGCCCAAACGTGGAAGCAACCAAGATATCGTCGATAGGAAGGGGGGGATAACCATACTATGGTACATCCACACAATAGAATATTACTCAGTAATAAAGCCATGAAAAAACATGGAAGTGCATATTACTAAGTGAAAGAAGCCAATCTGAAAAAGGTGCATGCGGTATGATTCTAACTTTACAACATTCTGAAAAAGGCAAAACTGTGGAGGTATTAAAAAGATCTGTGGCTGCCAAAGGTTTGGAGGGAAAGAGAGATGAACAGGTGTAGCACATGGGATGTTTTGATTAGTGAAACTGTTTTGTATGATACTGTGATGGTGGATACATTTGCCAAAACCTACAGACCTGTAGGACACAAAGAGTGAACCCACTATAAACTAGGAACTTTACTCAGTAATACTGTATCAATATTGGCTCAAGGTATTACTAATAGGGGAAACTGTTTGGGCTAATGAGGGTATATATGAGAACTCTGTAGTTTATGCTCAATTTTTCCAAAACCTAAAACTTTTCTAAAAAGTAGTATATTAATTTTAGAAAAATAAAAACAAGACTTCCCAGAGGTTGTTGTGAAGATGAACTTTGGAAAGAAAAAAGAACATGAGAGTAAATTAATGTTCATTGTCGAGGAGTGCTGTTCTCTTTCTCAGTTTTGAGCTTATTCGTTTTGGTCCAAGTCATTATACTTAATATTGAAGTTTTCAGTTTTTGCCTCCACAAATTTGATACAGCTCTCTGCCTTACTTTATAAAATAGAGAGTAAGCCAAAGCCTTCAAAACGAAATTTGTACAAATTGAACCGTATTTTCCTTTTTATGAACAAATTAATTTTTTTCTCATAGTAACAGTAAGAAATGCTTGTTGTGGAATACTTGCAAAAAAATGCTGACAGATGTAGTAGATAAGAAACTATGAACCCACCTCTTATTGCACTATGCAGAGGTAAACCTTTTTTATTTAATAGAAATATCATACTGTATATTAATGTAAGATTTTTAGATTCTGATTATTTTTTGCTTACCAGCATACCATCATATACCATGCTTTCTTTTATCATTAGAAGGCTTCTAATGATATATAATATATGATGATTGCATCATATTTGGTTAGATAGATGGATGATAGTTTATTTCCTGGTTTGTTCAAAAACATTTTAATTCTTTTTGTACTATTTCCCTTCGATAGATTGGGTCAAAAGATATAAATATTTGCAAAGCTGAGAATACGTTACCAAATCTCTGCAAATAGGCTTTATGAATCTTCATGGACCTTGGAGCATTTTAATTGCCCATTTCCCCATGTCCTCTCCAGTACTGAGCAGACCCACCGAGAACATTTGAGGGCCCAGGTAAGAGTACGATTGTAGACCCATATATTGCAGTTTGAACAACACGGAGGTTAGAGGTACCGTCCCCCTGTGCAGTTGAAAATCCCTGTATAACTTGACTCCCCCAAAACGTGTTATTTATGTATTTATTTGGCGAGGGTGCCGTATTCCCAGCTCCGAGCACCCGCGAAGCCCTAGGGGTGGGAGGCGCAGGTGAGCTCCGGCTCGGTGGTGCATTTTACGAGTGGCTCCGAGAGACGCAATACAGTAGATTCTCCAGCAGCAGAGCCGTCTGGTGGCACAGAAGTAAGTAACTCACTGGGCAACCACCCAACATCTTCCCTGACCCAGTGGTGGACAGCCTCCCTCAACTACAACGCCCCCAAAACTTAATCACCAGTAGCCCACTGTTGGCTGGAAGCCTTACTGATGAACAGTTGACTAACACATATTGTGCATGCTATGTGAATTTTATGCTGTATTCTTACAATGCAGTAAGCTAGAGAAAAGAAAATGATATTAACAAAATCATAAGGAAGAAAAAACATATTTACTATTCATTAAGTGGAAGTGAGTCATCATAAAAGTCTTCATCCTTGTCTTTAGGCCAAGGAGGAGGAGGAAGAGGAAGGGTTGGTCTTGCTGTCTCATGGGTGGCAGAGGCAGAAGAAAATATATGTTCAAACCTGTGTTCAAGGGTTAACCGTATATTCAAAAGTTATACCTTAAGCACCAAACTGTTAACACATTCTACCCTTTACAAATGTATTAATACCTCTGTAAAAACGTAGAAGGCCACATTCAAACTTAGACTCTGAGACCAGAAAGAGCCAGTCCATGCCTTTGGCCACATGCCCCTTTTCTCTTTGCATTGCAGGGAGGGCTCCTTGCTCAGGGGTGTGGGTGCCCCAGCCTGCCCCCAACAGTGCACTTGGGCTACTCATCAGGCCGAAAACTGCTCTAGGCCTACCTGGGGAAGAATCTCTCCTGGGCAGGCAAGTCTGAGGTTCCAGGAGCATGATCTGGACAGAAGAGGGGGTGGCTCTGCAATGTCCAGAGCAAGGCTACATTTCTTAGCTCTTAGCTCTACAGGTGTGGCCAGATGAGGACCACATGGGCCCATCCTACCTAAGGCTCAGGGTAGTGCTGAGACTTTTGTTTGTTTGTTTGTATTTATTACAGTGGTCCCTGACCTTTTTGGTACCAGGGACTGGTTTCATGGGGAAGGGAGCAGCTGGAAACATAGATGAAGCTTCACTTGCTGGCCGTTCTCTTACCTCCTGCTGTGCAGCACCCTCACCCCTTCCTAAGTTTCATGGAAGACAATTTTTGGGGGTGGGGAGAGGGGAGCCAGGGTGGAGCTCTATAGCCAGGTCCCTAACAGACTCAGGGGTTGGGAATGGCAGTTTCAAAACATTTGTTTCAATAGATGATAAATGACATCTCATCATTTTACTTTGGATTTTTTAAATTAAAGAGGTTGTACACTTTTTTTAAGCATTTCCTATGTCCTCTTCTGTGGTTTTTCTGCAGGTGCTTTGCCCGTTTTTCTGTTGTTATTTTGGTGTTTTTCTAATGCGCTTATGTAAAAATGCTTTATAAATCAGATTCCTGTTCTGTAGGGGACTATATTCAGTCCAGGGAAGTGAGGTTTGGAGCATAACTGACAACCTAAAGCCCTTCACTTTGCTCCTGAAGCATGTCCTTTTTCCTGAGGGAAACTATCTGGTGCGTAGTTTGGTGGCTTCTTCTTGGACCTGGAACCCAGTTAGGACTGTTCACTAGCAGCTGCAGTCCTCTCCCTCCAGAGTGGGGACCTGGCCTGGCCCTCCTAGTGCATGGAGTGTGGATTGGGCCAACTTCCTCCTTACCCTAATCCTAATCTAACTTTTAAAAAAAAGAAGTAAAAAAAATTACATGGACTGGGATGGGTGGCAGGTGAAGGGGAGATAGAGAAAGAGAGAGAGAATGAATGGGAATAAGAGGAACAGGGAAACACATGTTTTCAGGAAGAAGAATTGGGTATGAGGAATTTTAGCTGCTCTATTGCCCCATGTTAATGCTTGGTAGGAGGTAAATAAACTCTTGAAACTTGTGTAGCTTGCTATGGGAGAGGCTGTGCCGAGATCAGATTTGAATCTTAAACACTTTCATGAATATCATGAAGAGTTCATAAGGCTAACTTAAGACCATAATTTTCTAATGGAACAGAACCAATAAAATGTTCTCCACATTATTCTTTGGTGGGGAATGTGTAGGCCAGTCTGAAGCATAGGGAAAAATAAACATTGACATTATCTAAAAAGAATAGGCTGACTTTTTATATTCAGTAAGTAAAAAGGAAAAGAAAATAGAAGATTTATCTTAATTTGACTTTGAATTTTATAAAAAAGTTTCCCTGTTACTACAGGATGATTTTTTTGAAAATTCATATTACTAGGAAAGATTACAAATATATAATTGCAAAACTACAATAGAGTATTTTGACCCTCGCTTAGATAGTCCCTAGCACTCTTCTGCCCCTGTAGCCAGGCTACCATTCCACTTTCTATTTCAAGGTTGAGTATTACCTCCTCTTAGGAACTTTCCCTAACTCCACCTTTGGTTCAGAATACCGTCTTCCAAGACATCATCTAATCTGCATGATTTACAATATTACCAATACCACTTGCCACACTCTGGTAGTTTTCTTCTTGTCCTTCCCCCACTGCCCTTAGGCAGTAGGCAGCCTCAGGAAACGTACTATTTTATGAAACTTCTGTGTCTGGGGCATAGCAGGTATTCATGAAATGTTACTAAGCCAATTAATTAATGGATAATAGAAACTTTTCTGATTTTACTTAATGAAAAACAGCAGTTTTACTTTATACTCTTAAAAGAATATACTATGAACCTGTCTTGGTACTGAACTCTTTACATGAATTATCTCATTCAATCACCATAATCCTGTGAGTTAGAAACTGGGGCCACCCTGACTTAACAGGTGAGGAAACTTGCTCGAGTCTACACCACCAATAAGATGAGGAGCTGGAACTCCAGCCTGGATCTCTCTAACTCAGATACTTTTGCTTTTCACCACAGTACTGTACATATCTTCCGATGAGAAGGGAAATACTTTTGGAACATTTTAAAATGCAGTGAGTAGAAGAACTTTTAAAAATCAGTGTATTTAACATGATTTTTCTTAATGTTGGCAACATTCCCTATTGGATACGTGGCAATTTTTGCCCATTTCAAATAAAAGCTCTGAAATGTAGTTTTATCTTATTTTCACAGTAACCAGAATTATTAGAAGAAAGTAAATGTATACACACACATCCCTCTATCTGATCTTTACTGAAAGTCCCCAGACACATTCTAGAAACCCTCGCAAACAGTTATGAACATTCACTTGCTACTTCTTATCAAACGAAGATCTAGAAAGTCTGAAGAAAAAACTGAAGCAAAGTTTTCTTAATTTCTTTAGGAAGAAAATTTCTGTAAGCAATGTTGTCTTAACTGTCACTTTCTAGTGAGCAAGATTGTAAAAGAGGAAATACCGGGTGGGGCAGGTGGGCTCTCAACAGTCTGTTCTCTTGTGGCCCTGGAAGAGGACCCTAGAGAATGCAACCAGAGGCAGATCTGAAGATAGCCTGCCAGTGGCCAGAGCAGCTGTGAGTGGCCAAGAGAGAGCAGGGCCAGAGCAGAGGTTTCTGAAGGGGGAGGAAAGCTGACATTAGAAGACTTACAGCTCCCTCGGAATACCTGCCTTCTCCACACAATAACCAGTGATTTTTTAAAAAGGTAGGTCAGGTCATCTCTCTCTCTCCCCTGCTTGCAAACCTTTTAGTTACTTTATAAACCTGATATATATGGAGCTGATGAGAAAGGTCCAAGCACAGAGATTTTTAATTAAATTTTTTATTTTGAGATAATTGTAGATTCACATGTGGTTGTATTATAAGAAGTAATACAGAGAGATCCTGTGTGACCTTTACCCAGTTTCTCCTAAGGGTAACCTGTTACAAAACTACAGTACAATATAATATCTAGGGTTTATGAGTGCAGTCAAGATAGAACATTTGCAGTTCCACAGGGACCCCCTGCAGCTCTGCTGCAGCCACACCCTTTCCTTTCACCCTGCTCCCCCAGAAACCCTTGACAATTGCTAGTCTGTTTTCCATTCCTATTATTTTCAATAATGTTATAGAAATGGAATCATATGGAAGAATCTGTAATCTTTTGAAGTGGACTTTTTTCACTCAGGAAAATTCTCTGGAGATTCATCCCAGTTGTTGCACATATCAGTAGTTGGTTATTTTTTTTTTTTAAGAAGACTATTTAAGTGCAATAGTGAGGAGGGGGAAAAGTAGTAGAACAAGGAGTTCAATCTATAACTGTGAACAATCAAGTGAGATAACTCACTACCTTTGGACCAGCCAGTAGTTGGTTATTTCTTTTTTTTTTTTTTTTTTTTTGAGACAGAGTCTCACTTTATTGCCCAGGCTAGAGTGAGTGCCATGGCGTCAGCCTAGCTCACAGCAACCTCAAACTCCTGGGCTCAAGCAATCCTGCTGCCTCAGCCTCCCAAGTAGCTGGGACTACAGGCATGTGCCACCATGCCCGGCTAATTTTTTTTCTATATGTATTAGTTGGCCAATTAATTTCTTTCTATTTATAGTAGAGATGGGGTCTCGCTCTTGCTCAGGCTGGTCTCGAACTCCTGAGCTCAAAGGATCCGCCCACCTCGGCCTCC
>VSMD01116021.1:0-104038 GCA_008750895.1 Mirza zaza | reverse complement strand
GAAACCCCCAGTTCCTAAAGCAGAGCCTGGCACTAGACAATATTTAAGAAATAAAATACCCCTGCTCGGAGAGATAATAAGCCCTTCATCAAACCCGTTCCCACATTAGCACTATCAACAAGCCCTTCCTCAGGTCTACCTCAAGTCCCTCTTGCTGCAGTAAAAGCCCATGGCCTTTACTTGAATCCCAGAGTGATGGACAGTGGTTGACCAACGCCTTTGGTAAGTAATTCTTTAAGATCACAGACTTTTGAAGGTAGACTTCAGCCTCAGTTGAGGCTACTCCAGCCCTTTTGTTCTGAAGCTGCACAGGTGCTGAGCGGTTACCTGGATTCTCCAGGCTCACTCGGAAATGGTGGACATCAGCAGACCTGGGACAACTTAAAAGCACACACTGCCTTAGTCATCGGCAGGACTCCAGGGCCCGGCACGGTGCCTGGCACAAAGAACGAGCTCAGCAGAATTGCACCCGAGGCACCAATGCCCTCAATCCCACTCTAAGTGCTCATTCCACTGAACTGTACTTCCTCTCATTACTGTCCCCAAATAATTTCCTCTCCGAGAACCATTTCCAGTCACTCGAGTCATGTGTCATTACTTCCTGTCTTCTCACTTAACTGCCGTGTGAGTTGTATTTAACTCATGCTAGTTTTGTGCCTGAGCCTCATGAAGCATATGCAACTCACGTCCCTTCACCTTGGGAGCCTTGAGAACTCTTTTTCCAGTTGCGTATAACTGACGCACAGAAAATAATAAAAAATAACAAATGTTTCATTAAATTAGAAAGGATAATTTTGTTTTTGAAGTTTTTATTTTGTCTTCATAATAGAACAATGTGGTTGCCCCCACAAAATATTTTTTTTTCTAGTGAGGCAGTCAATGTGTTAAAGTGCAGTCTGACAACATGCCAGGCACAATAGCGTATCTCGGGTCTGGTTTGATTCTAACATAATTCAAATAGCCCAGCATGGAAAATACCTAAGAACAAAGTGGGCTGTGCAAAGCATACTTAAAAAATAAAAACACAAAAGCAGGCACACTGGCCACAGGTGCCCCACATGCAGGCAGATGCCGTGTCTGGTTCCGAATTGTATACCTGAAGCACCCTGCAATGTGCCCAGCACATAGTCAAGACCTATTTGTAGGGAGGGAGCAGAGTAGAAAAACGACACTGTAGATTTAGTTTACACCCAGTCAACACTGGCTTCATCATAACAGATAAGTTTACTTTATAAAAGGTCACATTTGCATGGTTCCTTCTGTTCTCAACATTTTATGTATATTATCTCATCAAATTCTCCCAAGACATACACCTCACCTGTAAGAGAGATTCTACAGCTCTGAAAACCCAAGTATTTTTTAGAAACAATTTAGAAGGCCGGGCGTGGTGGCTCATACCTCTAATCTTAGCACTTTGGGAGGCTGAGAGAGGATCGATCAAGGTCAGGAGTTCAAGACCAGCCTGAGCAAGAGTTAAACCCCGTTTCTACTAAAAAATAGAAAGAAATTAGCTGGATAACTAAAAATATATAAAAAAAATTAGCCGTGCATGATGGCACATGCCTGTAGTCCCAGCTACTTGGGAGGCTGAGGCAGGAGGATCGCTTGAGCCCAGGAGTTGGAGGTTGCTGTGAGCTAGGCTGACGCCACAGCACTCACTCTAGCCCAGGCAACAGAGTGAGACTCTGTCTCAAAAGAAAAGAAAAGAAAAGAAAAGAAAAGAAAAGAAATGTATGCTGACTGTGAAAAATTCAGAGAGTAAAAAAGCTAAGAACATTTAAAATTAAAAAACAAAATTTAGCAGCAAAATCTGATTCTCTAGTCTGTAATGAAACTCTCTTCAGATTTCATTTCTTCCAGCAAGTCTAAGCATTCGTAAGCTTTGCCGAAGAAAAAGCGACACATCTGATTGTGGAAGGCTGCCCAAGACTAGTCTCAATACAGGGTATGTGCAACTTATTATCTTTCTAAAATGTGAAATGTTTTGGGACTCTAAAACACATCTGATACAAAGGGTTTCAGACAAGGGTGTCTCCGGTGTACATCAACGTGGAAAAGTAACTTGTCCCCGTCACATACCTAGTAAGTGGCAAAGCCAGGACTGTCTTCCGGGAGTCTGATCCGCAGCCCGTGCCCCGGGCAACAGCAGCATGCTGCCTCTCTGCCGGCTACACGGTGTAATCTGTAGATCAACGATTGCCTCGACTGTTTTTCTGGATGTGGCTCCAGGAAACAGGATTCAGCAAGGTGGACAGCTGGGTCGGCCTTGTGCGGCCACCTACGAAGACCGGATTCGGACTAGCAATGGCCTGGCTGAGCCAGTGCTCTGGCACAGTGGCTCCAACCCTGCGCTTCACAGCCCACACCTGGGCAGAGAGCATCCAAGGCTGTGGTGATCAAAACCGTCACCTCCCTGAGTCTGCACAGGAGCCGCTGGGAAGCATCAGGGCAGCTCTGCTAGGGATCTGGAATGATCTTTCCACATGTTTTAAAAAATTACACTATGCGGTAGATGGGGAAGCTGAGGGCAGGATGTGAGTGAGCATGAGAGTGTGTGCACGGGGCTGCTCGTGGGCAGTGTGTGCTCAGCACAAATTGTGTTTTCCCTAATGTCCAGAATGTAGAACAACTATGAATTATATTTCAGCTCCTACTTTTATTCCTTAAATTAATTATTTCTAGAAACAAAAGATGCCACTTCATTTGGGTCAGCAGTGTTCTTACCTCGCCAAGTATGTGGGATTACCTTCCTTCTTTTGATCTCAGTCTCCTCCTCAGAGAAGCCTTCCCCACCCCAAATTAGATGTTTCCCTCCTTTTATTCTCACTATTTTTTTTTTTTTTTGAGACAGAGTCTTGCTTTGTTGCCCAGGCTAGAGTGAGTGCCGTGGCGTCAGCCTAGCTCACAGCAACCTCCAACTCCTGGGCTCAAGCAATCCTGCTGCCTCAGCCTCCCAAGTAGCTGGGACTACAGGCATGCGCCACCATGCCCAGCAAATTTTTTCTATATATATTAGTTGGGCAATTAATTTCTTTCTATTTTTAGTAGAGACGGGGTCTCGCTCTTGCTCAGGCTGGTTTCAAACTCCTGACCCTGAGCAATCCGCCCGCCTCGGCCTCCCAGAGTGCTAGGAATATTCTCACTCACTCTTGCTATAAGCTTTCCCTTACAGAACTCATCATGGGCTGTGATTAAACACGTGTGGCTTTACTGGTCCACTGTCTCTGGCTGCCCCCAGCAAACTGTGATCTCCACAAAGACAGGACTTGTCCATTTGTTCACCTCTGTGCCCCGAGCATGGAGCCCAGCACCTGACACATCCTAGCAGCTCAGTAAATATTTGTCAAATGAATGAATGAGTCTAGAATTTCACAACTAACAAGCAGGGCTTGGAGAGAGGCGCTCTGGAGTTTGAGGTGTGTGGCCACCAGGAGGTGTCCGGGTCCTGCTTGCAAACGCGTCTGCGAGTTGAAATGCCGTACCCTTCACCCCAAGCTAAGCCCTCCAACCCCGAGTCTTCTTTGACGTGGACATTGGAGGGGAGTGAGCTGGTGGAATTGTCTTAGACTTGTTTGCAGATGTTGTACCCAAAAGTGCAGAAAATTTTCGTGCACTGTGTACAGGAGAAAAAGGCATGGACCCACAGCTGGGAAACCCCTCCATTTCAAAGGATGCCCTTTCCATCGGATTATTAAGAAATTTATGATTCAAGGTGGAGACTTCTCAAATCAGAATGGAACACGTGGAGAAAGTGTTTATGGTGAAAAATTTGAAGATGAAAATTTCCATTGTAAGCATGATCGAGAGGGTTTATTAAGCATGGCAAATGCAGGCCAAAATACAAATGGTTCTCAGTTCTTTATCACAACAGTTCCAACTCCTCATTTGGATGGGAAACGTGGTGTTTGGCCAAGTAATTAAAGGAATAGGTGTGGCAAGGATGCTAGAAAATGTAGAAGTGAAAGGTGAAAAACCTGCCAAATTGTGCATTATTGCAGAATGTGGAGAACCGAAGGAAGGGGATGACTGGGGAATAGTCCCAAAAGATACTTCTGGCAACAGTCATCCAGATTTCCCTGAGGATGCGGATATTGAGTTAAAAGATGTAGATAAAATTTTATTAATAATGGAAGACTTAAAGAACATTGGAAATAATTTTTTCAAGTCCCAGAACTGGGAGATGGCCATTAAAAAATATACAAAAGTTTTAAGATATGTGGCTGGTTCAAGGGCTGTTACTGAGAAAGCAGACAGCTCTAAGCTACAGCCACAGCTTTAAGCTGAGCACTGAACATCGGTGCTTGTAAACTGAAGATGCCAAATTGGCAGGGAGCAACTGACAGCTGTTTGGAGGCTCTTGAAATAGACCCATCAGATACCACAGCTCTGTGCCGCAGAGCTCAAGGACGGCAAGGATTAAAAGAATATGATCAAGCATTGGCCGATCTTAAGAAAGCTCAGGAGATAGCACCAGAAGATAAAGCTATCCAGGCAGAGTTGCTGAAAGTCAAACAGAAGATAAAGGCACAGAAAGATAAAGAGAAAGCAGTATATGCAAAGATGTTTCCTTAATAATAAGGATTCAGTTTTGCTTAAATACTATGTGTTGATTGTATAAAGGCAATAGGAAATGTAAAGGTTTTTGTCTATTATATATGATCCCTAATGTGTTTCCTTTGACACCTCAGTTCCCCATTGTTTACAGTTTAGAAGTACTAATGGGGGTTTGCTGTTAATTAAAGTGTTTCAATACAAAAAACAAAAAAAACAGGGGTTGGCCAGCACTTCCCCAGCACGAGCCCTTCTCCCACCTCTGAACTATGAAGTTGTTATTGCCTGGCTAATCCTCTTTGGCAATTCATCATATGCTGCCCAGTGACCTGTTATCTCTATAGTTTAGGATTGTTGCCCGACCTTATTATTCTTATTTAACTTTTACCCTGGTTAGATCTTGTCTTCCTGACCAGATTATAAATACACTGAATATAAATTATTAATGTACTGTCTTGAATTTCTGAGAGCTCCCATAGTGGTGCTTTTTTACACCTACCCTTTTTATGTAATTTAATGCTCAAAACTGGTATTACTATTCTTGGTTTTTACAGATGGAGAAACTGAGGCTCAGAGAAATTAAGTCACTCACAGTTCCTACAAGTTGGAATTTGAATTCAGACATGCTCCTGCTCTTCCCCACTTCTGATGGAGGGGTCTCAACACAGCTTTAGAAATCACTTTTCCTCCCTGTGAACTTTGGGTCTTTCAACTCTTTTATCTTATGCTATATTGGATTCTATGATTTGTAATGTGTAGACATTCGTTTATTCAATCATTTGTTCTAAGAAATATTTATGAGGCCTTTGCTATGTGCCACTCACTGTGCTGGCCACTGGGGTGAGCAGAGCAGATCCAGACTGTATTTTACCCATATGACACGGCATAAAATACTGTCATTACAGAGACACCATTTTTCTCTCAGTAATGGCTGTTTCTTTAGAGCCTACCTAACCAAACCAGTCTGTGTTCTGGGAAAGCAGGGCCTTGGCCTCTACGTCTGGCCCCAAAACAAAAGGGCCTAATAAATATTTTTCAATTGAGTCTAACATGAAATCAGATTGTGTCTCCTAAAACAACTACAGGCGGCAAATACAGAATATAATATGGGTAGCCCGTAATGTGAGTGTTATTTCTACAACAACAAATCAAGTTAATAGGTCTGCAGTGCATCACTGCAGAAGCCACACGATAAGCTGTGTTTTCCCCTAAAGCACCAACGTGCAGGATAATGACAAATGAGAAAGTCTGAAGCAAACATGGAGATTTTATCTAAAGTTTTTTGAAAATAAGACTGCCAAGGAAGAAAAACTGCTGTGTTTACATATAAAATACAGATTCTATCTTTGCTCCTATGAGTGACCAACACCAGGGTAGAGAAAACCTTGATTCATCAAAGTTCTTTTGAGTTTCATGAAATAGCCCCCCCACTATCCTTTAAGTCTCCACCCAAATCAGGAAGACTTCCGGTGGCACAAAACTAGGGTTACTGTTGTTTTTGCTAAGTCAGGCCCTTTATGATAGAGTAGAAAGAAGACTTGTTCCTGATTTCTCAATTTTTGATTCCTGCGGGCAGCACAAAATAGGTCCCGGCCTTGAATCTGAAGCACAACAAACCACGAACGAAAGAGATAACTCCGTATTCCTTCAAATCTATACGTTTCAAGCAGTTTCTAATGTTTACCTTTTTTAAAAAAAATTTTGGTCAAATTACTGGATAGCTACTAGATAGATTAGCAAGTAGGTCTGAGAGTGATCCGCCCATAACCATGCACTCAGTTTCGCGACATCACCCTCTTATCATTCTTCCGTCCCAACCTCCAAGAGGCACGACAACTAAACACCAGAGCAGCCAGCCGAAACACTGCTGTCAGACACAGCCTGACCACTCAGAGTTCTCACAATGGTCAGGGTCGCCGACAGTTAAAGGTTTTCCCAGCATCATCTGCAAAATCTGAACCCACTCCATGAAAAGTGCAGAAAACCTCTGGAATGCTTTTAGCACTTAGTAAGGTCAGACTTTAAAATACAAGAACCTTGAGATTCTCAGCTGTGGCTGGCTCTACTTTCCCAAGGGGCAGGTGTTTCGGAGGAGTGAGAATGTGTATGGCCCAGAACTTTCTGGTCACTCTCAGATGACCAAGAGAATTCAAAGCATACTTGCCAGGTTTAAGTAAACAAAAAAATCAGCTCCCAATACAACCAATTCCTCAGATTAAATGATAATACCTGGGCTCTCTCCCTCCTCCGAATGCTGGTCTCTGGTCACTTGCAAGTCCAGGCAGCCAGAAAGTGTCCTGCCCTGGCTCCACCCTGCCTACTCATGAACCTGATGTCTTCATGTATTCTCTGTGTTGTAGTTCCCTATGTCATCTTTGCTGACCACCGTAACAAATCAACAGTTTTTGCTGTTCCCTTTTCTTTCATTATTTGCCATATTGTTAGCACTGGCTGTTTTATTCTTCCCAACAATAGAGGAAGGTAGGAACTGTTAAACCCATTTTCAGTGAAGGAAACTGAGGCCCAGAGAGATTGTCTTTTTAAAAATCTTGTAAGAGGCAGACTGGGATTTAAACCTTGGTCTTTATGGCATTACTTCATTGTCTTAATTATTCCATTATTCCATTCCTTCCACAAGGAGATCAGAAATCTCTGCCCTTCCTTCACTTATTTATTCATTCAGCCAATCAGTTAACATTCATTAGAGGTCTATAATTTGTGGTCGTCTCAATGATCTGAAATCTGTTTCTTCCACTTTACAATACACCACATTTCACATTTTAATATTTCTCAAATAAGTCATGTATATATTTACTCACTTTAAAAGCTATCATTAAATCAACCGCAAGTTTTACAATCAGTACAGTAAGATCACAATCCAGGGAAGGAACCCCTTGAGAGATAATCTGCAGAATCCACTAGATTTAAAGATATGCAAAGTCAACAAATAGAAAGAGACCACCTGGTCTGCCTGGCTCCAAGAAAGCAGGAGGGGTGGGTGATCAGGCTGTAGAATTTACATGATCAAAGAAAAATGTGGCTATCAGGAGGAGGAGTGGGCCTCCTTTAGAAGCCTAGAAAACGGAGGACAGGTGAAAGTTCACAGTGCCCACTGGAGCACAGACCAGGAGAAGGACTTCAGAGGGGTCCGGTCCCAAAGCCAAGCCCATTCTATTGTGAAACAGACTGCAGTCACATCAGGCTAAGGAGGCAGGCGTCATTAAATTTCAGACCCCTTCTGCTCCCCAGCTGCAATCCCAAGCTCACCGTAGTCTTCCCACAGGACTTGGCTCCCCTCCCAGACTCAGCACCCAGGGCTGCCTGGAGGGAGGGAGCGGGCTCCTTCCCCAGCAGAGCCTTAGCTTCCGCAGTTACCCGGTATCGTGCAGAGCTGCTCTGAGCCAGCTGCCGTGCTAGACAGTCACTCTGAGTTTTTGCCCCCTGGTCCTTAGAGTGGGAGCACATCTCATTCCCATGTTGCCCCTCAGAGCACCCCTCTTCTGACAGGTTGGGGACCATGCACTGCAGCAGCATTTCAACCCCCGATTCCTGGGCCTTGCTCTGTATCTTCTGTGTCAGCACCTCCAAAGAAGGGGTCTAGAAACCTCTCCCTATAGACACTGCCCCAGCAATTCTAATCGCTAGGCAGGCTTGTCCACCACAGTTCTCTGGCAATTCATACAGCCTATCGTGGATGTGGGCCTGGTGAGGGGCAGTAAGATTCAGGGTTTAAAAGACTGCTTTGAGAGATAATACGGCAACAGCTCATATTATCAAACCAAGGACCCTTTTTCCTTGCTCCTATGCCCCAAATCCTACCAAGTGAAGTCCCAGAAACTTAAATCCTGCCCCACTGAAATCCCACATGACATAATATTCCGAAGATCGGCCAATGCTGGGTTGCCTAGCTAACGCTGATATTCTAAAATGCTACTACAACCTTAGCCCCACGCCTTATGCAAACAGGCACTCAATACTTTTTCCAACAGCCCTGGACTGGCTCTTTCCAGGTCAAAGCCTGCAGACATTTTTATGTGCACAATACATTGTTTCTTACACTGGATGACATATACACAACTTGCCCATTAAATGTTTCTTTCCTATTGTGACTACTACTTCCTAGAAGCTAAAGCTTGTTTCACTGACAATATAAAGCTTGTTTCACTGCTCAAGCCATATTATTCTTGGAAGAGACGAAAGCAAGGAATAATTCACTCTAAGGGCTGAGTGTGATGCTCCAAATGCCATACTGCAAAAAGTGTCAAGTCCAATGATAAGGTAGGGTAAACAGTCTGCTTAAAATAATAAAAAATGAGAGTCGTGAGTGGTGGCTCACGCCTGTAATCTTAGCTAGTCAGGAGACTGGAGCTGGAGGATCTCTTGAGCCCAGGAGTTTGAGACCAGCCTGGGCAACATGGTGAGACCCCCATCTCTAAAAAATGAAATTAAATTTTAAAAAATATATTAAATTGTCCAAAATGAATGGATCCACGTGTTATATCAGACTGGCACTTTTTTAGCCCTTGCTAAAATCAAAAGTACATTTCAGTGTGGTTGGTGACCACAGAGCTGCTCGCCATTCCACCGAGTCGGCCCGCGTAAATCTGTTTTGCTTCCCACACAGTATTTAAACAATGAACACTTTAATGATCTGTGACGCTGTCTTTTCTTTTTTTTCCTCTTTTTTAAAAAAATGATTAAATGGCTGTAAAAGATGTAAAATGGTCTCCAAACTCTGTGCTTGTGCTGTGATTATCTTGCAGGATGACCCATGGGCCAAATTCTTAGCAACATGTCCTCTTAAAACTGCAAAATACCTTAGATATCAGCTTGTTGATCTAGATAAGAAAGCAGATTCAGAGGGTCAGGTGACTTTCCCAAGGTCACACAACAGGCCAGCGGTCAGCTGGGGGCCCCAAACCAAGGCCTTTCCCCCACACGCCTGGTGCTGCTCAGAGAGGTAGTGTCCACCAAGCAGAACCTGGGTGTCCTGCCCTGTGTGCTAAGCCTCCACCTGCTCCCCTCATTGGACTTGCCTCTTCCAGAGACGTCAGAAACACCCTCCAGTGTGACGTGTTACCAAGGCTACTTCTTGAAATTAAAACAAAAGAGCAACAGAACTGCTACGGTGTGTTCTCCAAGTACACCCTTCGGAGTGCATGACCACAGCAACTGCCCGATGTATGTAAAGGTCGTGAAAAATACAAGGTGTAGAGGCCGTCCCTTCTCTGGTCTCAGCTAGACCACGGTCCCCACACTGCAGTGAGGCCCCACCACTGACAGTGCTCTGGCCGGTGGCGGGGGAGGAAGTGGTGTGCCTCACCATGACGCGACGTGCACCTGCCCATAATGATGTGCCACACTCCCTCCGCTGGGCTCTTTCCTCCTCTGATTGGGACAGCGATGCCCGGGCAACCTTGGACATCACGTGTTGGAAAAGGCACAGCTACTGTGAGTTTATAGAGGTTGGGGTTGCCACCCCAACCAGCACACACCCCTCTGGGTGCATCTTTCTTGATGCAAGCAAGAAATACACTTCTACTGGGTAGACCACTGATATTGTGGGGTCTTTATGTTACTGCCACCTAGCCTATCCTAAGGAATACACAGGGATCTCTGAAGATCAGGAAAAGTATGCCTTTAAAATAAAAGAAATATGTTCCCGGGAGCCGGGCCTGCGGTGCTCGGACGCCTGACGGCAGCGCCCACAGCCACAGCGGGCCCGCGCTAAAATTTAAAACATAAATACATAAAGTAAAAGAAATAAATAGCACAGATAAAACATCTGCTGGCCTATCATCAGACATAAAGCAACAAGAAGAAATCAACAGAATTTGGGGAAGAGTAAAACATTCTAGACTAATTCAGTTTCCTTCTATCTCTTTCATCTTAGTTTTTTTTTTTTTTTTTCTTTTGAGACAGAGTCTCGCTTTGTTGCCCAGGCTAGAGTGAGTGCCGTGGTGTCAGCCTAGCTCACAGCAACCTCAAACTCCTGGGCTCAAGCCATCCTCCTGCCTCAGCCTCCCGAGTAGCTGGGACTACAGGCATGCGCCACCATGCCCGGCTAATTTTTTCTATATATATTAGTTGGACAATTAATTTCTTCCTATTTATAGTAGAGATGGGGTCTCACTCTTGCTCAGATTAGTTTCGAACTCCTGGACTCAAACGATCCGCCCGCCTCGGCCTCCCAGAGAGCTAGGATTACAGGCGTGAGCCACCTTCTAGAATGCAAGAAATTCCTATTTAACTTTTAGAAAAGCTCCTTATTTACAAGTTACTTTTTGAAATGTAGAAGGTTTTTCTCAAGGAAAGAATGTTAGAAATGATTTTCAGGAGCCCAGGCCCTACTGAAAAACTTTTTTTGGCCAAGTGTAATAGAAATCATTCTAAAAGCAACACCAGTCTTTTTTTTTTTTTTTTTTTTTTTGAGACAGTCTTGCTTTGTTGCCCAGGCTAGAGTGAGTGCCGTGGCGTCAGCCTAGCTCACAGCAACCTCAAACTCCTGGGCTCAAGCAATCCTGCTGCCTCAGCCTCCCGAGTGGCTAGGACTACAGGCATGCGCCACCAGGCCCGGCTAACTTTTTTTCTATTTTTTTTTTTTTTTTTTTTGTAGAGAAGGGGTTCACTTTTGCTCAGGCTGGTCTCAAACTCCTCGGCTCAAACAATCCTCCTGCCTCACCTCCCAGAGTGCTGGGATTACAGGCGTGAGCCACCGCGCCCGGCCCCAATACCAGTCTTTTGGTCTTCTGAGGCCTGAGGACCCTCAGTCGGGGGAAAGGGTGCAGGCAGGGGTGAAGGAGCGTCTTCTAAGCAAGGGCCCTAGGGACTGAAGACTGGAAGGAGGGCTCTCTTGTGGGTGACTTGAGTAGGCTGAGTAGTGGCAGTGGGGAGAGGGCAGGGGCTGAGGAAACACTCCCTCCAGCTCAAAACCTCTTTGTCCACAGATGGCACTAGTCTTCACGCTGTACTTTACCAAGGGAGGCAACAAATTCAACTAAGCTTCTACAGTGTGTTTGATTTGATCCCAAATGGCATCTTCATTATGAGCTGTGAAGTTATTTTCTCATTCATCCTGAACTGCCCTGTGATGTTAAGCAGCACCCAGCATGGCAGGTGATGCTACAGGGCAGTGTGCCGAAGAGCAGGAGCACCTCAAAGGCACGGCACACTCCGCCAGCCAGCCTAGGCGCAGAGCCGGCCGCCCTGTGTGCCCTGCTGGGCGCACAGTAACCTTTCAGTTGCCGGCTTACGGACAGGATTAGGGGCTCCTGGGGAAGGCGTTAGGGGGCCAGGCCAGTGGTGTGGACACAGACAGGAGGCTTCAGGGAGCAGCTCTCCCCCAAGAGGGTACAGAGAGACTTGAACTTTGAACTCTTTGTTTGTTTGGTTGGTTTTTCTTTTTATTTATTTATTTTTTTTGAGACAGAGTCTCACTTTGTTGCCAGGCTAGAGTGAGTGTCATGGCGTCAGCCTAGCTCACAGCAACCTCAATCTCCTGGGCTCAGGCAATCCTGCTGCCTCAGCCTCCCAAGTGCTGGGACTACAGGCATGCGCCACCGTGCCTGGCTAATTTTTTCTATATATATTAGTTGGCCAATTAATTTCTTTCTATTTATAGTAGAGGCAGGGTCTCGCTCTTGCTCAGGCTGGTTTTGAACTCCTGAGCTTGAGCGATCCGCCCGCCTCGGCCTCCCAGAGTGCTAGGATTATGGGCGTGAGCCACCGCACCTGGCCCTACAGGTAACATTTACTGAGTGTTTTACTATGTGCCTGTTACTGCACATACTGTAAGTCCTTTCGTTTAATGCTCACGACAGTACTTTGATCAAGATTCTATGATTGTATCCATTTTCCAGAGGGCAAAACTATGTCTTTAAAAAGTTGAGTCTCTAGCCCCATGTCACAAACACCAGCAAGACCTCAAGCCAGCTCAGTAAGACGCCAGCTCCTGCTCCCTAAGCAGCGTGCTCTATTGTCTCTGACGCCACCGTTCTGCACAGGCATCGGAAGCGTGGGCGTCTCATACAGTGGTTTGTAGCACAGCAAATGCATTTGGAGAAAGGATTGCAATTCAGTGTCCCTAAAAACCAAAGAAATGTGGGGCTAGCCAACAGAATCAAGACAAAGGCCAGGGCATTTATTTCCAGTATGACTCAGGATAGGGCAAAACCAGAGAGGCACAAGATAAAGGCCAACGCTTCTATTTTCAAGAGGTCACTAATCTGATATTACAGCATCATTGATAAAGTTATGCTTTATCGTGCAAGGGGTTTCTTGCAGCTGGGGTGTGGACGTGAGGGAGGCCTGTTGGGAAGGCGGGACCCACCCAGTAGGGACTGCCTTCAGTCCCCATTTTCTTTTCTTCCCTCTGGTCACTCCGATTCAGCTTCAGGGCATTGGGTCCCGCGGGGACCACGGTGGCCATGAAGTGTGGTGGCGATGGGAAGACGACTCGCATGGAACAAGCAACGGCTTGTCGAGCCCCTCCCCGCCCTCCCTGCAGGAAAGCTGCTTCCTTTCGGGCTTTTCTTGCTTTTTTTCTTTTGTGTCTGCTTAGGCCACCTCTACGAAAGCCTTTAGCTCCGTCTCTCTGTGGAGTGCCCACTGCCTTCCCGCCATCTCTTCCCTGGTGACCTCAGACCGCAGCAGCGTCCCGCCCGGAGCACTCGGCCTCCGTGTTGTGGCGCAGACTGCGACTGAGAAGAGCCCGTTATTCGGGACAGCCTGGCCTGGATGCTGATGCAGTGACACAGTTCTTGAAATGAGTCGTCCTAGCTCTGCCATCGGGTCTTCGGCTTTAATTATATTAGTGAATTACTGTGACTTTCAAGTAGCAATTTTTGCACCTGAAAAAGCTGGTCAGTTCTGTGGTATTAAACATCTTTTGTCTTTTCAGACATAAAGCATGCATGTGTAATCTGAAATTTCATGCTCATAGGTGTACACTGCATTTTAATTAAAGAGTTGTTAGAATAAAACCATTTTCAGTATAGTGGCAAGATTTCTTGTTCCAGGTGGCACAAATTTTAGTTTACCTAAGGTAACCTCTTCCTCATCCAAAATAGTAGATAAAACATTGACAGTACAGTTGATAAAGATATTTGTAATTTTGGGCTAGGTATTTGGGGTCAAATCATGTATCTTTAGTCTGATTTCTAAATTCCCTTTCTAACAATCACTTATCTGACTTCCCACAATGATCTCATTTCATATATGTATATATATCAACCAACATATTTATTATTTTACATATGTTTTTATTTTATATCTTTTCAAAAAGGCCTTGATATTACTTGAACTATAAATGTTACATTTTAATATAATATGTGGAGGTTATTACCCCAGCCAGGCCATTTTCTTGATTCTGTTTTTATTTTTGCATTTGGGCATAGAAATGTGGTATGTTTTATTTCAGTAAGATATTAGAGAGTCTACTTGAGCTTACTGACTGTTTTATACAAAAGAAGCATATAAATATGTAATAAATAAAAAGTATTGAAAACTAAAAAAATATATATTTTTTAAAAATGAAAATAAACTAAAGAGTGGGAGAGTTTGTCCCAAGTAGACTGCCACTACAGGATATTGCAAAGGGTCCTCTTTAAGCAGAAGGCAAATGGTCCACGATAGAAAGTCAGAGAATGCAGGATAGAATAAACAGCAATAAAAATGATAAATTTAAATAAACATTGTGTAAAACAATCATGTTGTTTTATGAGGTTTTAATATAAACAATCGAATATCTAATAAATTTTAAATATGTATATAGATCAAATAAAACACAAGGTATGACAGGAGTGGCACACAAGTCAGAAGGTGGGCAAGTGCACTTAAAAGCAGCCTGAGGTCTTCGAACTGTCCAGCAGGACGGTAAAAGTAACAATATTGGTTGGACTTTAACAAGCAAAGAAGTAACTTACAGGGTAAATCCTAAATGTATTTTTTAAAAAAACAGACTTCTAAACTGATAGAGGAAAAAATGGAATGATAAAACACAGGCACCCATATATAAAAATAAAATACTGGCACATGAGTAGTCAGAGCAATGGAATGGGATAGAAACTCCACAAATATATCTAAGAACACATCTAAGAACTGCAACTCAGGTTGCAGTGAGCTAGGAACATACAGAAATTTAGTGAATGATGAAAGAGGCGTGTCATACCAGTACAGAGAGGCACTAATAAATAAATGGTGTTGGGACATCTAGATATTCATCTACAAAAAAACAAGTTGGCTCTATACCCCGTATCTCATACCAGGGTAAGTTCTAAAGGATCAAATATGTAGATGTGAAAAATAAAACCATGAAAAGTTTTAGAAGAAAACATGGGAGAATTCTTTTATAATCTTGAAATGTGGTCTTTCCATTATGACTCGGAATCCAAAAACTGTAGTAAAAGGTTGATAAATTCAGCTACATACAACATTTTTTAAAACCACAAACAAAATCAAAAGACAAATGCTAGCGCTCTAAGAGGCCAGAGGGAGGATTTGCTTGAGCTCAAGAGTTGGAGACCAGCTTGAGCAAGAGCGAGACCCCATCTCTACTAGAATTAGAAAAAATTAGCTGGGCATGGTGGTACACATCTGTAGTGCCAGGTACTTGGGAGGCTGAGGCAGGAGGATTGCTTGAGCCCAGGAGTTTGAGGTTGCTGTGAGCTAGGCTGATTCCATGGCACTCTAGCCCGGGCAACAAAGCAAGATCCTGTCTCAAAAAAAAAAAAAAAAGACAAATGATAAAACGAAGAAAATAACAACAATTCATATCACACAGAGGTAATTTCTGTACTATATAAAAAGCTTGAGGCTGGGCACTGTAGCTCACTCCTAGAATCCTAGCATTTTGGGAGGCCAAGGTGGGAGGATCACTTGAGGCCAGGAGTTTGAGACCAGCCTAAACACTATAGTGAGATCCCTTCTCTATAAAAAAAAAAAATTTTTTTTTTACAGTGGTATACCTGTAGTCCCAGCTACTCAGGAGGCTGAGGCAGAAGGATCACTTGAGCCCAGGAGTTTGAGGTTGCAGTGAGTTATGATGACACCACTATACTCTAGCCTGAGCAACCAAGCAATAGAGAGAGACCCTGCCTTGAAAAAAGAAAAAAAAAAGCTTGTACAAATCAATGAGAAAATGATCAATAAATCAACAGAAAGATGGGAAGAATACATGAACAAACAGTTGACAAAGAAAGCACAAATGACTTACTTTAGGGAAATATGCAAATTGAAACTACACTGAAATATCATTTCTCACCTTTCAGATTGGCAAAAATCCAAAAGTTTGATAACAGACTATGTTGACAAGGCTGTGGGCAAAGTGGTACTTGCATACATTTCTGATATGAGTATATACTACATCGATCGGTGCCACCCCTATTGAGTGCACTTTGACAATATTTAGCATATTTATTATAATTGCTAACACATAACACTCTAGCCTAGCAAGTCTACTTTGGAGAATTTATCCTACAGATGTACTTTATGCTTACAAAATGACATGTGTACAGGCTAATTTATTACAGTATTTTTTGTAATAGCAAAAGACTGGAAACAAACCAAATGTCCATCAACAGTAAAATAAAGTATGGTGCATCCATACAATGAAAACTATGTTGCCATATTATAAAAAGAAAAAGACGATGCAGAAGCTCTCAATGTACTGTTATTGAGAGATCTCCAAGATATTAATATATTGTTAAGTGTAGAAAAACAGGTTGTGAAACAATTCAACTACATTGTGCTTTTTGTGGAAGAGGAAGGAGTGGAAGCTATGTGTGTACTTGCTCGCATGGCACAAAGAAACTCCCAAAGACAGATTAGAAACTAAGAACAGTTGGCTCGCATGCCTAACACATTTGAATAAACAACTAAATAATGAAAAAGTGTTATGCTTTCATCATTACACTTCTTTAATTTTCCTGTGAGACTCCTTGTTTACTCGTTTGAAAGTATAATATATTAAAATTCAGTATAAGATTGTGAGAGTGTTTTCTACCCCTAGTGAGAACTGAGCAAGAGAAATCTGATGAGAGAATCTGTTATAAGTGTCTATTACATGCATTTTTAAGAGACATACAGTTCCCACAGAAGTTCTCTCTGGTTAGTGGGAATGCAGGTGATTTGTATTTTCTCCTTTGTGTTCTGTTTCTCCAGTGGCCTATGTTATTTTTATAATTAGATTAAAATTTGTTCTAGTAAAGTAAATATTATAAAGAGAAATTGTCTTCAGTATAGTTAAGAAAAGGGAGAAATTTTGACTTTGAGGGTAATTCAAGATTGGAACAGTTTACTAAGAAAGATAGGAAATTCCATTTCTGCAAAACTTTATACAATTGTGTTAGTCATTTTCGATTTAAATTTTCATTTGATAAAGGCTAAAAAGTGGATCAGATGACCTTCTGCCACAAAGCTGGCATAGCAACTGAAAAGCAGTGTTTAGAATATTTTTCATTTAAATAATGAGAAAGAATGGGGCAGACTGTGCAAGGTAGGAAAATCTAGATTCTTCAGTTCTGCAGTCTCTCCGCAGGTGTTGTGGGTTATTAGACTTTCTTCAGGAGTGAAGAAACTTCTCCTAAAGTTTTTACATAGAATATAATTTCATTATTTCTGAAATATTCTGGGGAAAGCTAACACCATGAGAGGCAATATGCTTTCTACTAAGAAGATTAAATTTAATTATGTTTTTTCTAAGAAATGAAGACTTTTATTTGCTTGATTCTAGGGAACCGCAGGAGACACCCAACGGATACAAATTGAGAAGTTAAGGGAAGAAAGAATTTCCAGATTCTAAAAAATAACTCAACAGAATGACTTTTCCAGACAGACAAACTTGTGTTCTGTAGGTACATTTTAGAATTTCATAAGTAATCACAAGATCAAAGATGACAGGACGGGAGGACTAAAAGGCAAAGTAGCTACTAAAATATTGCAAGTGACAAAGTTGGAGGAAAAGAACACAAAATTAAGAGAAAACCAGATAAGTTACAAAGATCATTACTCGGTCATTTGCCTAAAACATGGAAGCTGCTATGGATGTCAGAGGAATGGTTTTCAACTGGGAGCCATCTGGGACCCCAAGAAGTTATCTGGCAAAGCCTGGAGGCATTTTGGCAGCGGGTACTACAAGCACCTGGGAAGTAGAGCCCGAAGTGCTGCTAAACATTCATTAATGGTCAGGACAGCCCCCAAGGCACTCCAGAACATCACCTGTGCTGAGGTTTAGAATCCTGGAGGGAGGGGTACTGGCCCTGCAGAAACACTGCACAAACACTAACATGCACAAAGGGAAGGTCATTAACACAGCTACCTATAAGGAAACGCTACTGGGTAGCTATCTATAAAGGAGTCTCACCAAATTATCTAGCCCTAAAATTTGAATCTTTAATGGCTTTGTTCTTAATCACCCTCAGGCCACTTTGATAAGGACTACTGTGTGCCAGGGTGACCAACCGTGCCAGTTTGCCCAGGACTGTCCTGGTTTTAACACAGAAAGGACAAATGAAGCCACTCTGTTCACCAAGAACACAGTGACATTTGGTCAATTGGAATTTTTATCCCTTGAAGAGAAACATCTGGTTCCTTCATGGTTTTCTCTATGCTTTCTCTTGCACACACACCGAGCTCTGAGGCCTGGCTCTGGAGAGGGCGACCAGCAGGCTTTGTCTCAGAGGTGCCCTCTGCGCTGAACCTACATGGCGGGCTCAGAGGCATCTTTCCTCACCCCTGGGGGGCTCCCCAGGCAACAGAAGGCATTCCTTGAGCAGAAGGCATTCCTTGAGCATGGGGCCCCCGCTTGCCCTCATCTTTCTCAGATTACACTCTCATCAGCCCACTTCTTATAAAGGTGAAACTTTCTAACTACTACATAGCCTCTGATCAACTCAAAAAGTATATATGAAAGCATTTCACAAACTACCAAATGTAACACAGCATGTCACAATGAGAATTCATTTGTCTTTGAACTTAGCAACTGACAGTTGTTTCTTTCTCTCAACACTTAGATTACCTTGTGGCAGGTACTGTTATAAAAGCTTTGCTTGTGTTAATCTCATATAATACTTACAAAAATCTTATGAAGCGTTATTATGATAATGCCCATTTTGTAGAAGAAGAAACTGGTGACATTAAATAACTCTCTTGGGGACACAGAGCTGGGGTGAAGCTGGGAGATCAGATTCAGACAGGCTGGCTCCAAAGTCTACCCTGAATGCTACCTCTGACTCAAGCCAGGAGAAAAAAGGAGGTGCTCAAATAAAGTGCTCCTGGCAGCAATGAATCATTAACTTTCAGCCCAGCCCAAGCCTTTGGTGGCCTGAGGGTCACGTGCTGAAGAGGAAACCCTGAGTGAGTCACTCCTGAACACATGACTACACTCTTAGTTCCTTGTAGGTTTGCTTCCTGAAACAGCCTTCCTGGAGTGCTGAACTCAGGCATGAACTGGGACCAGTTTCAGTTCTGGGAAAGAGGCTAAACCAACCCGCCAATGCCTTTGCCCACACTCCAGCTCTCTGCATGCTGGTGATCGAGGCTGACCCAGGCCACAGTGCCTTCCTCAAACTGGGAAGTGCCTGCTCCTGCTGTCACTGGTCGTCAACAACAGCCCGTTCACAGACTGAGGACTCACAGGCAGCCTCAGAAAGATCAGGGAACTAATAGTCACACAAAGACAGCTCTGGAAAATGGCTCAAGTGACAGTCCAAACCAGTGCAGACTGCCTACCGGCTACCTGGTTAGATTCTGCGAAAAGACAGGGATGCTTCCTTCTGCTATTTATTCTCTCCTTTCATATCCCAATTTTTTAAAAAAAAATTCTCTCTTCCCTTAGCTGATCTTCCCTTACTGTGTTTCATACTTAAAAAAAAAAAAGTCTGCATTAAGTTTATGGTCACAAAGAGACTGGAATGCCGCCAAACAAGAAACCAAAAGCCCCAAATCTCTGCCTATCACAGACAGCTTCTAATTCAATAGGTTTTCCCTACTTAAGCACAGATCTCATGATTAGGTAGACCGCAGTACCATTGTGTTATTGCCTGGTAAAGAATCCAACAGGCTGGGCACGGTGGCTCACACCTGTAATCCTAGCACTCTGGGAGGCCAAAGTGGGAGGATCGTTTGAGGTCAGGAGTTTGAGACCAGCTTGAGCAAGAGCAAGACTCCATCTCTACTAAAAATAAAAATTAATTAGATGGGCAACTAAAAATTGAAAAAAAAATTAGCCAGGCATGGTGGCACGAACCTGTAGTCCTAGCTGCTCGGATGGCTGAGGCAGGAGGATTGCCTGAGCCCAAGAGTTTGAGGTTGAGGTTGCTGTGAGCTAGGCTAACACCACGGCACTCTAGCCCAGACAAGAGAAAAAGACTCTGACTCAAAAAAAAAAAAAAAAATCCAACAAACTGTCAAATAAAAATTTTAGGAAGCCAGGTGTGATGGCAGGCACCTGTAGTCCCAGCTAGCTACTCAGGAGGCTGAGGTGGGAGGATCACATGAGCCCAGGAGTTTGAGCCCAGCCTGGGCAATATAGTGAGATGCTATCTCTTAAAAAAAAGAAAATTACAGGAGGCCGATGTTTTAGACTAGACTCCTATACTAGGTCCCAAAATACCAGACTGAAAGTCAAAATGGAGTAACCCATGCTAAAGTCCCAAATCCAAACTAAGTGACTGTCTGACCTTCAAAAACAGCCAATTTCCCAAACAGGCTAGTTTAAAATCTTTCATCAGAGTGATAATGAAGTTCCCTCTTTAATTCTTACACAAATAAGGTGGCCTGAAATACACTGGTGTTAACTAACCAGTTTTTTGTTGTTGTTCTGGCTCCCTGTCCCACTTCATAAGAAAAGTGTCTATGAAATAGGGTCAATCCCCATTCCCAAAAAGCTCCAGGGAAAGACACCAAGCATTTTTCCCTGAGGATCTATGTTGGGAAAATAAGCCTTACGGTAATTACCAACTAACAGGAATGCAGAGCATTTTCCCCAAACTGACCCAAACTATACAGAAAATCTTATGCAAAATCTAATACATTGTTTTCGAACCCAGAAATGCTTTTAGAATATTCAAAAATCCTAATTCAGTCTCAATTCCAACATGCACATATCCCAGGCCTCTCACCAACAGGATATCTCTGACCAAACCTGGTTTAGCTAGCAAAGTCAAATGATTTCACTTCATAGATATTTCTACATTTGTTTCCTTATACTTTTTAAAAAAATCTTAGAAGCCACACGACTTATCTGTGTGCTTGAAGCCTTTCCACTTTCTCATTTTCCTCCTCCAAGTTTCCAGTACCTTCTATTTGTTGTAAAAGATAATAAAACCCAACAACAAATCTTTTAGTTTCCTCATTTAGAATCTGAACTCTCCTCTTCTGGTTCCAAGACTCCCTCAGAACCATGGCATGAAATGAGAGCGGGATCTCAGGTGCAGTGCAAGGCCAGACAACCGGGCGGATGTCGCAGGAGAGGCTGCTGACCGCGGCACAGCGACAGTGAGTCCAGAGCCTTCAGGGAGAAGGGCCTTGAAATTCTGGTCCCCACCTAGTCTGGCTCCTGTGGGCTGCACACACCAGCGTGCACTGGCAAGTGCCAACTGCCCCAGCTTGTGCCTTTCCACCCTCCTCACCATTCTCCACAGTGGCTCCCTGACATCCTCAGGCCTGTCCTCGTGGCTGGCCAGCTCCGTGGTCCCACCCACTGCAGGCTTCCAATGCAGACACCAGCCGTCCTCACCCCAGGGCGTCTGTGCAGGCAGAGAGCATCTGGCCTGGGCTTCAGACAGATGTGAGTTTGAGTGCTGAATCCCTTTCTTTCTCGCCGATGACTTTAGGCACTCTGAATCCACCTCAACTAAAAAATTGGGATGATAATACCAACCACATGAGGCTGCTGGAGGTCCAGCAAACCAGTAGGAGCTCAAAAGAGGCAACTACTATTTTTTGTTACATTCTGGGACTCATGTTCTACATCCTGAGCTCCTAATATAAAAAATAGATTATGTTATAGCTTAATTTTGCCTTTTTCACATCAAATTAAATCACTTTTTTCCCTCCTAAAATATATTACTTGACGGTAACGCATCACTAACCCTTTTGTAATAAGCACCCTCAGAGCAGAGTAGGCTCCGAGAGGGAGAACGTGCCCTGAGAGACTCATCGGTTGTCCACTTCCCTGCAGAGAAAAAGAAAGTTTCGTCTGACTTGGAAAGAAAGTGGAGTTGTATGATCGCAAACCAACACACGAGACGGCCATCAACTGTTCTTGCACAACAGGCACTGGGACCTACGGCAATGCTGTTACAGAGGGCCAGATTATTATCGATATTTGTCATTCCCAAGATTTGCCCAAAATACTCTCATTTCAGAACGCATTTGCTGAGCATGGTGTCACGTATCATTCGTTAGGCTCAGCCTCAGCCTGAGGAAGGACACCCACCACAGCTGACACACTGACGGGAAGGACGGCGACGGAGTGGACAGGTAAGCACGACGATTTCAGGCAGTGGTAAGTGACGTGGGGTTGACAGAGCAGGGGAGCGGGACACAGCTAATGAGGATGAGCCAGGGAAGGCCACCTGAGACGCATGTGCTGGGAATGGAATGAAGACACAGGGAGCCTAGCAGAGATGGGGCAGCGGGGGCGGTCCAGGCACAAACAGGCGCACATGCCCTGCGTCAGGAACAACTCTTTGTTCATTTTGTTTTGATTCTAATTCCAGAAATAGGACATGGTAGCTGGAATCTGGTGATTGAGGCAGAGGAGGGAGCACTGAGGCCTGGGGGGGTTAGCCAGGGGTCACCAGGAGTGATAAGGGACCTCGTGAGCCATGGTGAGGAGTGTGGGTTTTATTTGAAATAAAAGGAGAGTCCGTTGGAGAGTGTTAAGCTTTGCAGGGTGACACTTGGGAAGATGGGGAATTAGAATGCATCATGGAGAGATGGTTTGCTTGGCTTCTTGGAGGACCCCTTCTTCCGGGTTGGTACAGTCCACTTGTGACAGGAGAGAAGATGGAAATGTAGGGGAGGAGTTAAGATTAAATTGCCTCTTCTTCAGAAGACAGCTCATAACCCACTGACAGAAGGCATCTTTTAGACAACCTGGAAAGCATTCAGAGCGTGCAGGGTGGAGGGAGCTTGGAGCTGGTGTGTGTGGCGTCAGTCCTGCAGGAGGGGAAAGCAGCAGCAGAAAGAAGAAACAGCAGCTGCACCAGTCGCGGGGCGGCGGGCCTGCTCTCGCTCCTGACACCAGCCCTGCAGAGCAGCCCAACCCCGCTCCCCACGGAGCAGGGCCTCCGGCTCACCATATCCAGCACTGGCCTCCTTCTTTCCCCCAAGCCTGCCTCTCCTCCTCTGTGCGCATCCCAGCAAGGGGCTCATCCCCCCACATCCCCACGCAGGATCCTGGCTGGCGTCTCCGCCTCCGGCTCCCTGCCCCCTTCAGCCTGGCGGGACGATCTCTGGGGCCCACCGAGTCCACTGCCAGAACCTGCCCGAACCTCTGGCTCCAGCCCCACAGGCGCGTCTCGGTGCAGCCTCCTCACCCAGGCTCTCACAGCAGCTCCTCACAGCTTCCATTCCCAAATCCGGTCCTTGTTGCCAACGTGACCTTCCCCAACTGGGATCTGATTGTGTCACTGCCAACTACTCAGCAAAGCATGACTACTCATTCACTAAATCAGCTGTCGCTTCCTCCATGAAATCTTCCAGTCACCACCCTGGCAGAGTCCAAGCCTCATTACTGCCCCTGCCCACACTGTGCTCTCTTCCAACTTCTGTCAGCACACCTGTGCCATCTAACTGCCCTTATGAACTCTCCCTGTGCTCGTGAATAAGCGCCTCGAAGGCAGGCACTTGGTGATTCATCTTTGTATTCCTAGCACCTCTCAGAGAGCCTGGCATGTAGCAAGTGCTCAATACACACGAATAAAACTAGTAGAGTATGGACTGTGCTAAGTACAGAAAAGACAAAGTAAGAGAAGAGAAACTTCAGGGTTACAAGGCTAATTGCAGAATGGGGCAAAGAAGAGAAAGAAAATGAGACAAAAGCAAGGTCAAGGCGGTGAGGTGGCTTGCGTCTGTAATCCTAGCACTCTGGGAGGCCGAGGTGGGAGGATCGCTCGAGGCCAGTTTGAGACCAGCCTGGGCAATAGCCAGACCCCATCTCTACAAAAAATAAAAAATCAGCTGGGTGTAGTGGCGCATAAGGCTGAGGCAGGAGGATCATTTGAGCCCGTGGTTCCACGATGCAGTGAGCTATGATGATGTCACTGTACCCTAACCCAGGCAATAGAGCAAGAACCCTTCCCAAAAACAAAAAAGAAAACCAAGGTCAAGTAAGATCATTAGGATTAGCAACAAGGAGAGCAAGTAATTTTAACAGTAAATAAAATCTGCAAATGAATGACAGCTCTGACAGCCCTTCCACAGACAAAAGGAGATGGCAAAGAGGGTCTTTGAGGACAATGCTAGATACTTTATAATGCCAATAATCGTAATAATACCAACAATAAAAACTACATAATCAACAATTATCAACAACTGAGTGCTTTCCATGTGCCAGGCATTTTACATGGGTTAGATCTTTTAATCCTCACACCAATGCCATAAGGTAAGGCCTATCATTGTCCCATTTCATAGATGAGGAAACCAAGGCTTAGCAAATTTAAAATATTTATCCAAGATCACACAACTAGAAAATGGCAGATTTGGAATTCAAGTCCTGTGTGCCTGACTCCAAAAACTGAGCTTTTAACCACAATATCCATGGTGCTTATAGCATAAAATATTATTTATACACTTTATAAATTTATTTATAATTTGATTCATTAAGCCATACTGTCAATGACTGTCTTAATCAGCTGAAGTATTTAAAATTCAAACTTCAGATTGCAAGATTTCCCTCTGATGAGAATTAAATATGTGATATAATTTTGACTTAAAAAAGTATCAAAGGGCCGGGCACGGTGGCTCACACCTGTAATCCTACCACTCTGGGAGGCCAAGGCAGGAGGATTGTATGAGCTTTGAGACCCAGACCCAGACCAGCCTGAGCAAGAGCAAGACCCTGTCTTTACTAAAAATAGAAAGAAATTATCCAGGCAACTAAAAATAGAAAAAATTAGCCAGGCGTGGTCGTGCTTGCCTGTAGTCCCAGCTACTAAGGAGGCTGAGGCAGGAGGATTGCTTGAGCCCAGGAGTTTGAGGTTGCTGTGAGCTAGGCTGATGCCAGAGCACTCTAGCCATGCAACAGAGTGAGACTCTGCCTCAAATAATAATAACAATAATAATTTTTTTAAAGTATCAAAGACTTGATAAAATCAATCAAAATTATTAAATATATTTTTTGATTTCTTACAATATAGAATTTGTTTAAAATGCAAATCTACCATCAATGCTTCCATTTCTGTTTATGTTTTAAACTAAGCTCATCATGATGTTCTCACAAGGTAAACTGCTGAAAACTTGTGAGCCATGACATGGAACCTTCCATTCCAATCCAAAAGACCAGTGTTGTCCTCTAGAAATGCAATAGGAGACACTTGTATGATTTTAAAATTTCTAGAAGCCACATTTTAAAAGTATTTTTAAAAGATGACAATTTTAACAATATATTTTATTTAACCCAACATACCCAAAACATTATAATTTTAACGTGATCAATACGAAAAATTATTCAATTATTGAGATATTTCACATTCTTCTCTTTTTACTAAGTCTTCACAATCTGGTGTGTATTTTACACTTATAGCACATCTCAATTTGGATGCTAAATAGTTGCTGTGTGTCACATAAAATTTACTGTTGAAAAAGTAGATTTCACGCATACTATACACACAGACTGCTCCAAATGTACTTACAAGTTTCCCAATAAAGTTGTGTTTAACAAAAACAATTTACATTGTTCCACACTTTTTAAATTTAAATTAATCAAAATAAAAAATTCAGTTCAGTCACACTAGCTACATTATAGGAGCCACAGGTGATGAGTGGCTCTCGTATTGGACACCGAGCTGTAGACCATGGTTTTTTTCACATGCTCAAATGGAAAGATCAGAAAACTGAATGGAACATTAGCTAACATGAAGTGACTGTTCCTACTTGTGGAGGGGAATTGACCTCGTCCACGGCTTCCGTTAAAGTTGCACAACCTGTGGTTGAAAACTAAGGCCGAAAAAATGACCGAGGGACATTATTAATTCATTACTTTGCTTTTCTAACAGATTTTACTTGGGGTCATTAAATGAATACCTAGTTCATGTGACTGAACTACTTAAAGATTTTATCCCAACAAATCCTTGTTTGCAAATTCAAGAAAACTAAGAGGATTAGGTGTTTCCATGTTAGTTAAACTAGGAAAACAGAGTTGCTGCTGTTTGTTTCAAAACTTTGCTGTGCACAAGGGGAAAAAACTGATACAGAATGGAATTCGTGTGCCAATGGGCAAAAAGGGGGGGAAATAAGATCAAGTGCCTTTGAGCCTAATGTTTATGTATCCTTTTTATTTCAGAGCGTCAGAACATGTTTGCAATCATCAAGAACTATAACTTTTATTGTAGAGGCAAGAAAGCAACGAAATCACCCCATAAATATTTCTAATTGTTTCGTTAGGCTCTAATAAACTGACTTTTAAAGGTCTTGTGTAAAGAAAAAGTACATACATTACAACCGCCTATTATTACCTTTCCTCCTACTGGCAGCCCTCGTCAGCCAGAGTGACCTCAGTGGTCGGGCTTCTCCGGGCAAAACCTGTCTGGGCACCCGCACTTCACAACAAAATCAAAGCACATCTAAACGTCTCCACGAGACAGAGGTGTTTCAGCACATGATCAAGCATGGCTTGTTAACCATGCCCCTGCTACCAGTAACACAGCCGTGATAGGGCATCCCTCACAAAACACACAACACAGATCTATAGGGCAGACGCAGTCTGTTTCCGACTGCTGATGCCCAGCACGTAACACAACGCCTGGCAAATAGGCACTCCAGAAGTATCCGCTGAATGAGTGAATGACTGAATACGTTCTGGGGAACAGAGCAGAGCATACTCCTTGGTAGTCTGGAAAGCAAAGAGCAGGATGGCATTGTCTCTTCCCACACCAGCCAAAAAGACTCTTCTCCCCACACCAAGCTCCTTCCCCCAAATATACGTGATGTGTCAGAGCCACTTGGTACAAGTGTTTGCTAAATGCCCTGCACATGCTAAATGCCATGGGGCAGAAATACATAAGAAAAAAGAGAGGGGACTTGGCATGGTGGCTCACGCCTGTAATCCCAGCAATTTGGGAGCCCAAGACAGGAGGATCAACTGAGGCCAGGAGTTTGAGACCAGCCTGAGCAAAACAATAGAGGGAGACCCCATCTCTACAAAAAATGGAAGAATTATCCAGGTGTGGTGCCATGCACCTGTAGTCCCAGCTACTTGGGAGGTTGAAACAAAAGGATCGTTTGAGCCCAAGAGTTTGAGGTTGCTGTGAGCTCTGATGACACCACAGCACTATACCCAGGGTGACAGAGTAAGACCCGGTCTCAAAAAAAAAGCAAAAACAAAGAAACAAAAAAACAGAAAGTGGAGAGAAGGTATGTTTCTCCCAAGTGAGAGAGAAGGCATAAAATGCCCCCCTCACCCTCCTCTGCAGTGTGTGTCAAATGTGGGGCAACTGCATTGTATTTGATAAGTTCACCCTGTTGAGGATCGGGGTAAGGGTCCAGTGGAGCGGTGGCGGTGGTAGGTGTCTTCTCTAAAGAATATGATAATTCTGAATGTTAAACACCCTGGAAAGAAGGGCTCCCCAAATCAGAAAGGGAATCTGGAAGGTAGGCCTTCAACCATCAGGGACAGAACCTCCTGTGAGTTGGGGCTTCTCCCAGGTGTGGCGTCAGACTTCAGGACAGCAGGCATGTTGGAGGTGCTCCTGGATGACAGGGGGTTCACAGGAGGAGCAGAGGCCCAGTCGGGAGCAAAAAAGATGAAAAGGCCTGTCAACCAGAGTATCTGTTTGCATATTACCTGCTGCACGTATTCCACCCCCTCAAGTGTCCCACATTCAGGTTGGTGCTACATCCAGTTTTGAGGTGGGAGCAGCAGTCCTGGGAGCAGGCAGGTGGCGGTGACGGTAGCTGGCCAGAGCTGTCCAAGGGGAAGGTGGCCCTTGGAAACAAGAGTCACACCGAGGCAGACCAAGCACCCCACTGGCAACCCTCTCTCACTGCCAACTCTTATCGAGGTGTTTTCCGGGTCTCCGTACCGAAGGCAGGATGCACACACGCGGCGGGTGAGTATGGACAGCAGCATGGCGGGCGGACAGAGGGACGCGGAGCAGCTGTGCGCAGGCCAAGGGCAAATGCTTCAGAAACGGCACGACCCTGGACCTATCGCACGACTTCCTTGGGCCTTTGTGTCTTCATCTATAAGCTGAGGGGTTGGACTGGCTATTACCCAAGGGGACTTCCTGCTCTGACATCAGCTACCAACCTACACGCCCAAATGTGCAGCCCAGACTAATTTGAGGGAGGAGGGCTTAGAAGGGGCCTTGTGAGGGGGCAGGATTTGGACACGGGCTGAGGAGGAGGGTTTGGGGGTCTAGGGACAAGCAGGGGCGAGGGGAAGAACAGTTTGAACAGACTCAGAGGCTAGCATTTGGGGACACTCGGGTGCGTTTGGGGAACCCTCACTGCTGAGCTGGGAGGGCCGGAGGGACCACAGGCAGCGGCCACAGGAGGGACTGGACAGCAGGGAGTGGACACTGAGGGCGACACAGAGGCCCTGAGCCCCTCACTCCCTGTGGCTCCAAACAAGTATCCACCCAGTAACGTGCATCAAGCACGTGAGTCAGCACTGGGTGCTGCAGTGGTGCGGGGTGGGGCCAGGGGACCCAGAGAGGGGGAGAAATAGAAGACACTGTAGATATACGGACAAAAGAATGGAACTATCCTTTCCCTTCACTTGGATGAACTCTTTTCCCCTCCAGGCATGCTCTGGAGTCTATTTTCAGTTGATATCACCAAATAACATATTGGAGGGGTGGGGTGGGGCATTCTTAACACTTTTTCTTATAGCTAAAAGACCTTCTGGCATTTTCTTTAACCCTTCTGAGCCTTGGTTCTTTGTCTATATAAAGGGCATAACACCCACTGCAGGTGAGAATGACATGAGATGGCGGTAGGGGTGGGAGTGATGCCACCTTAGTTAGGATTGTTCATTCGATTAGACAAGCAAACGGCAATGCCCTAGACAAATGCTGATTACTGGTATTTTCATTGCTTTCATTTTCAGGGAAGTGAAAAGGACAAAATTTCACTTGAACCCAGGAGTATGAGGTTGCAGTGAGCTGCGAGGATGCCACTGCACCCCAGGCTGGGCAAAAGAGAAACACCCTGTCACACACACACACACACACACACACATACACACACACACACAAGGGGAACAAAACTGCAGTTCCAAGGAATTATACTGAGTTGGCCAGGGTCAAGGGTGACTCAACCAGGACTTAAATTAGGCCTTGGGCCACTCTCTGCCAGACAGCAGCATGTGCAGCATTGCAGTCCGTGCTTTTTTTATTTCTCAGCAACGAGACAATCTCTCTTTTGCCCGGCCAGTTTATGGGGTGCAGCTACCGTCCTGCCCAACTGGGGAATGTGAAAAGCTCTCCTGGACCTGCATTTGACGACCTGCAACTCAGAGGACCAGCAGACACAAAGCCACAAGGTGTACTGGGGTGCAGACATAGAGGGCTGCCAGATGAAAGGCAGGATACCCAGTTAAACCTGAATTTCAGATAAACAATCAATAATTTTCATTTGCTAAATGTAGCAACCTTAAACCAATAGGAAACTCAAGGCTGCCTAAGGGTGAGTCCAGCAGGTTTTGTGGGAGAACAGTCCAGCTTCCCCAAGGCTTCCTCATTTAAAATTCAATGATTCTTTGGGGGTGTGGTTTATTTCTACTCCAAATGCACCTTAACGTTCAATGTGGCTAAGACACCATTTATAAAAAATTAAAAAAATAAAAATAAAATTCAATGATTCTAAAGCAAGGTAATTATTTCTGGGCAGTTTCATTTTCAGGAGTCACAGTGTCACAGTTGAATGCCCAGAGAATGCTGACAAAAATTAGAAGGTCCTTACGATGTCTATCAAATTCAAACTGAATTTTTCCTCAAAGGAGAACAGACGGTAGGAAGAAGTGTTAGGATAAGGGAGGAAGCTAAGACACTCCACGAAAATACTACACCATAGAGAGCATGAAGGATTTGATTTCTGAAATTCTCAGCGTAGGTCTCTTGCTGGGATGAGAGCCTGGAGACTCCCAAGGTATGGCAGTGGCTACAGCTTGGATCCAGGAGACAGATCTATTTTAGCTGCAACTATCTGCATTCTGGGGGATGCCCGTCAGAGGCAGCTGTCTGGTGAGTCTTGGGATGCAGTGATGGGCTGCTTACAACCACAAATTATTTCGCCCCAAAGAAAGATCTTGTATTTACCGGACCAAGGGCAGAGACCGCATCCCGAGTGTGCAAGAGAGAGCAGCAAGGAGAAACGACGAGGAGCAGAGCTGCCCGCGCGACGGGAGACGTCCACGCTCCCACAGCAGGGCGCTGGACGTCCAGCTGGCATGTTCAGTGTTGTACTCTCTTTTAATCCCTTCTGGTGTGCCATCAAAAATCCTGGGATTTGATTAGAAATTGCTTAGGTCCAAGAGATAGAGAAAGGGGTAATAGCTAAAGGGTTTCTGTTTTTGTTTCTGTTTAAGGTGATGAAAATGTTCTAAACTAACTGTGTAAAACGACTGTTTAAATATTCCCAAACTGACTGTGATTAGGGCTGCACGCACCTGTGAATACACTAGAATCCGTTGACTTGCACACTTTAAATGGGTAAATTGTACACTGTGAGGATAATATTTTAATAGAGGTGCTTTTCTTAAATTCTGGTATTTAGGAACATGAAGAGCATATAAGATGCTGATCAAGACATTGATTGTTGAGTGCCTGCAGGGGCAAGGGAGGCAACGAGGGAGACAGCCGCTTTCTTTTCTTTTTTCTACTTTTGATAGAATGCTGAGCCCAAGAAATCTTTCACTTTCCTCTTAACTCCACTATCAGAAAAACCAGCAGCTCGGATGTTTCCTGACCTTTGGCCTCACTAAGAAGGTGTGGGGGCTATGGTGGACTGGAGAGAGCTTTCCCCAGACACGAGGGCAGAGGGGCCAGCCCACACTCCACTCTAGCTGAGAGCTGCCAGGTGTGTATAGGCCAGGTACGGACAACACTTTGATTTTTTTTGCAACAAGACAGAAATCTAGATTTGTGTGTGCGTAATATCTTAAATTTTAAATGTGGGAAACTGATTCCGTTTTCAAAGATTGGGCAAGACAACAGTGCACAGAAGAGAAAACAAAACACATCTTGGAGCCTCCTATTACCCATGAACTGCCCATGTGCACTCTATCACTTGGGCAGCCTACTCTAGGGTCCCTCTTCCCCAGGCACCTGCAGACACACTGCCTCACCTAGTAAAGGACATTACAAATAAGAGATCTGCACTTAGCTTAGTTGTGCTCTTTTTTTTCTTTTTTAGAGAGATGAGGTCTTGCTATGTTGCCCAGGCTGGCCTTCAACTTTTAGTCTCAAGTGATCTTCTCGCCTCAGCCTCTTGAGCAGCTGGGACTATAGGCACACACAACACAGAGCCCAGGTTGTGGTTGTCATAAAAAGCCACCGTCCCTAAGAGTGGAACAAGCCAAATGCCCATTAACAGATGAATAATATACAAAATGTGATATTGTCCATAAAATAGAATATTATTCAGTCTTTAAAAAGTTATGAAGTATTAGGACATGCCATGATATGGATGGATCTTGAGCATATCATGCTACATGAAAGCAGCCAGACGCAGAAGGCCGCAGACTGCTGCATAGTTCCATTTACATGCAATATCCAGACTAGGTAAATCCATCAAGACAGGAAACAGCACAGAGGGTGGAGGAAGGTAGGATGAGGAGTGACTTCTTAAATGGGTGCAGGGGTCTCCTTTGGGGGTGATGAAAGTGTGTTGGAACTAGATAGAGGTGACGGTTATACAATATTGTGAATGTACTAAATGCCACTGAATTCTACACTTTAAAATAATTAATTTTATGTTACACAAATTTTGCCTTAAAAAAAGCAACAGCATCCAGGGTGGGAAAATCGAGGGGTGGCAGATATTTGGGGACAATGCCACAGGGATCTTGGTGAGGAATGGGCTCCACCTGGGATGCCAGAGAAGGGTCCCCAGAGCACAGCCATTAGAGTGGGGTCCTCTAGTGGGAGGGGGGACCTGCCATGTGTGGAGACATTCAGGGGAAAGAGCATGTAATGTTCAGAAACCGGCAAGAATTTGGTGCAAGCTAAATCTATGTGGAAACCGATCTCTCCCAGTTAATATATATTTGGATACCTAGGAGAGATTCACTATGGTAATCACAGAATGAGTCACTTCCCAAAATAGCATTTTACAACTCAGGAAAAGGGTCTGTTCATAAACAAAATGATGCTACACTCATTTGTATTAATAATAGGAGTCTCCCATTTCCAATCCAGATTTCAAATACAGAATCTTTGACCTTTGCTAAAATGTCATTTTCCCCCAAAATTTTTTATGGTTTTTTTTTTTCCTTTTTCTTGGCTCTACTGTGGTTGAGTAGACATCAGTTCTAGGGACTCTGCAAACCCTGGCATGGGGGTGAAGCACATGGGTGTGAAGCATGTGAGGCATCCTTTCACAATCATTACTTATTTTCCTCTTATTTCCATCAGCCGCATCACGCTTACTTTTAAATAACTACTTGATAAGGCACGGCAGGAATGTATCACTTCAAGATGTTTTTCTGACTATTCACTGGCATTTGTGAAGAAATTTTTATAACTTTTGCGAATTAACACCCTCTTACCAAACTTGGCACAAAAAAAATCACCTCAATTAAAACTACAATGAGACATCACTTCATATTATTAGGACAGCTATTATTCTTCCTTCACAGAAAATAACAAGTGTTGGTGAATGTAGAGAAATTGGAACCCTTATGCAGTGTTCGTGGGAATGCAAAATGTTGCCATCGCCATGGCAAATGGTAAGGTGGTTCCTCAATAAACTAAACGTAGAATGTAGTCCCGCAATCCTGTTTATATCAAAAGGGAATTAGGCCAGGTGCAATGGCTCATGCCTGTCGTCCCAGCTACGTGGGGTGATTGAAGCAGGAGGATCACCTGAGCCTAGGAATTCAAGGTTGCAGTGAGCTATGATGACACCACTGCCCTGCTGCCTGGGTGACAGAGTGAGATCCTGTTTCTTTAAAGAAAAAATTGAAAGCAGACTCTCAGAAGAGATATTTGTGCACAACGTTCATTGCAGTGTTACTCATAACAGCCAAAAGGCGGAAACAACCCAAGTGTGCATTGACGGCTGAATGGATAAACAAAGTGTGCTACATACATACAGTGAAATATTATTCAGCCTTAAAAAGGAAGGAAATTCTGAGACATGCTAAGACATGAATGAAGCCTGAAAACATTATGCTAAATGAAACAAGCTAGTCACAAAAAGACAAATACAGTCCTGCATGACACTGAGCAGTCAAACTCTCAGACAGAAAGTAGGAAGGCTGTTGCAGGGCAGTAGAGTGGGAGTTAGTGTTTCGTCAGCTTCAGTTTGGGGAGATAAAAACAGCCGATGGTGGATGGTGATGAGGGCTGCACGACAATGTGAACGTACTTAATAGCACTAAGCCATGCATTTAAATGTGGTTAAAATGGCAAATTTTAAGTTACATATATTATACCACAATAGATAATTTTTTAAAAAAGAAGAATCACCTTTCACTCCAGGTGTATGTCAAAATGCAAATTCCCAGGCTTCGTACGCGGAGCTTCCTACTCTGCAAGTCTGGGTGGGGTGTCTGAGCATCTAGGGAGAGCCTCAGAGTGATTCTGAAGCACGAACTCGGGCTCCCCACACTTGAAGAGTCCCTGTCCCACTGAGGTGGCATTCTGAATTAGTTAGGCTTACTAACCTCCTCAACAATTGAGTGCTGACGAAAACCATTGGGTCATACTCTATCATAAGAACATTAAATAATTTTTTATTCCACGAACCAACATTGTCAACAAAAGCACTTTATCATACCTGCCTGAAGTAAGGGAGGCCCAGAGAAGGCCAGTGCAGAAGGATCTGAAACGCTCATACGTGTACATCCCCGCCGGGCCAAGGGAATAGCTTAGAAAATCATTTTTTCTCTCCTTCCCTCCTCCACTCACTTCAAATGTGAAAATTTCCACTTTGGCCTCTTTCCTCCACCAGAGCTGTGTAGGAATAAGGAAGACAAAGGAGAGCATATTCCACTATGGTCAGGAATATTTCTCTTGATTTGAGAGTGACAGCAGAGTGATGAAGGCCACTGTACAATGCTTCTCAGATCGGCTCTTTCTGAGCTGTTTTGTAAAAGCACATTCCAGTGTCTTTCACATCTTCCATGCTGAGATAGCAGATTTGCATGGAGCGACACCAGGCCGAGACAGGAGAATTCAAGGCCTTGTGGTACGGCAGTCTTCCAGAACTGAGGACGGGGCTCAGCTTAACGGCTCTCTTTGTATGTTATACACCTTACTGGTAGGAGCATGTAAACTGTCACAGCTGCCAAATTCCTCTGCCTGACACTCAAGGCCTTTCCTAACCAGGCCTCACATTCATCTATTCTCTTCTCTACCAGAGATTCCATTGTACGCGGTTCCGACGAAACCATTCTCTGGTCCCTGCTCCCACTACCAACCTGACAGATCTGTCTCAGTGCCTTTGCTCATGCTGTCCTCGTGGCCTGGAGTACTCTCGCTCTACATTCCATTGACCCAAGTCCTCGGCTCTCCCTGCCATCTCCTTCAAGAAGCCCTTCAGATCGCCTCCCTCCTTTCCAATCCAGTATCTTTTCTGTATCTCTTTTGCAAACATTACCATTCTCTGCCTTGATTTTGTAGTATTCATCATTTTCTGTGGTTTATCATTTTATTTCAGTTACTCACTTAAAAGCACTTTGAAGTTAAAGAGTGAGTATTATTGTATTACTAATCTTCATATTCTACCTTTTCTGGCTGACACCGCAGATAGTCCCTGCAATAACCATTCTCCTTTCGGTAACAGAACCCAAGGTCTTGGAGCTAACGGCTGGACTACTTGGCTTCAGAGCCGTGGAAACTCACCGTAGCAATATGCATTCTTCAGCTACTCTTGGAATACGAAATAATTCTGCATAATCATAGCTTGGGAAAGGGGAAGAGCCATTAGTAAAGAAACAAGGAAGAGGAAGTTTATTATTTGTTCGTTTATGAAAGAAATCGAAATATCTCCATCAACCCTTCATTTTTTTTATTTATTTATTTTTAGAGAGGGCCTCGTTCTGTTACCTGGGCTGGAGTGCAGTGGCTTCATCATAGCTCACAGCAACCTCAAACTCCTGGGCTCAAGCAATCCTCCTGCCCCAGCCTCCCAAGCAGCTGGAACTACAAATGCACACTGTCATGCCCGGCTGATTTTTCTATTTTTTGTAGAGACGGGGGTCTCACTATGTTGCTCAGGCTGGATGCCTTTACAGTTTAAAAGATCATGTGCTTAATTCAATTACTATTTGCTGGCCTTCGCCTGCCTATCTGTAGCCAGTGTGAATGCAGACCTATTGTGTGCAACAAGCTGGAATCCTAGGAGACAGAAGACAAGGAAAGTGCAGGAGAATACACTGTGCCTAATTGGAGGCATGGCAAAGTGCACTTCTAAGCTGAGAACTTTCAGGAGGGGGGGGGTGACTTTCCTTGGAGCTGCTCTTTCTGTCACAGGACAAATGGAATTTGCTGGTTTCATAGACATGAGGGTGGGAAAAGTGAGAGCAAGAGAAAGGAAGCTTAAAGCAGAGAAATAAGATATAATCATTTGGGGGGTGGAGGTTGGAGAGAAAAAGTCAATTATGGCTGATCTCTGAGAAGAGAGAAAAGGACAGGAGAATGCTTAGGCTTAAAAAAAACTCCTTGTGCCCACTTTAGCCTCCTCCTGGCCAAAGCACATGCACCTACTACTGCTCTTTCTCCAGCCAGACCGCGTATCCGGTGGGGCGTGTGTGCGTATGCTAGCCGAGGGGCCGGCAAACGTTTGCAGTCAGATGGTAAATACTTTAGGCTTCCTGAGCTGTACAGTTCCAGTGGCAACTACTCAAACTCACCGTGTTGTGCAAAAGCAGCCAGAGACAACAGGCCTCTGCACTGTGTTCCAATAAAATTTTATTTATAGACACTGAAATCTGAATTTCATATAATTTTCAAGTGTCACAAAAGATTATTCTTCTTTTGATCTTTTTTCCCCTAGCCATGAAGAATGCAAAGGTCTACGTGCTGTGTATGGGCTCCCAGCACGTGCAGTCGAGACCAAAGGCATGTGTGAGGTGGTGACCACCACGCTCAGGGGAGCAGCCGCCTGTGAAGGGAGAAAGAAAATCAAGGTGGAGGTCTCAAGAGGCTGCAACTCTTTCTCCATGTTTTATTCCTTAGGTTGAGTCATGGATGCAGGGATGTTTGATATTCAATTTCCTGAATTTTTCAGTGGGTATGAAAAACTTCAATAAAATAAATTTTAAAATATCAAAGTATTTAGTTTAAAGTTTTATTTTATTGAAGTATTTCAATATAAAAATAAAACAAAAAAGGCACAACTTGTGCCTAAGTTCATCTCTGTTTTTGTAGACATGATTATGTTAGTAAAAATTCAATGAATAAGCAGACAATACCTGTCTGTGAAAAAGCTATTTCAGTTTGTTTTTGTTTTTTTTTTTTTTTTTTTTTTTTGAGACAAGAGTCTCATTCTGTTGCCCAGGCTAGAGTACCGTGGTGTCAGCCTAGCTCACACCAACCTCAAACTCCTGGGCTCAAGCGATCCTCCTGCCTCAGCCTCCCAAAGTAGCTGGGACTACAGGCATGCGCCACCGTGCCTGGCTAATTTTTTCTATGTATTTTTAGTTGGCCAATTAATTTCTCTCTATTTTTAGTAGAGATGGGGTCTCGCTCTTGCTCAGGCTGGTTTTGAACTCCTGACCCTCAGTGATCCTCCCGCCTCGGCCTCCCAGAGTGCTAGGATTATAGGTGTGAGCCACCGCACCCGGCCTATTTCAGTATTTGAATCACCACGAATGATTTCCCAAGGATCTCAAGCAAGGCACCTGGCAAAAATGAATTCCCAACTCTTATCCAAGACATCTTGATTTTACTTCTGCATAAAGCATTTTCTGTTTTCTAAAACATCTTTGGTCAGTTAAGCATACCAACTGCTAGCATAACTTCACAAAATGGAGTATTTTAAGGCAGGGAGCTACATTAAGTCCCTAACATTTACATTTTGAAAATTCTTTAGTGTATTATTGCATAGCAGAGTAGTGTGACAAGGATCAAAAGATTAGAAACAATTTCAATTAACTCCTTCTGCTAATACAGGTAGAGGAATGACCACTGGGTTTTGCCTCAATTGCTAATAGAAAATGAAGGGCACACACAAGAGCTTTATTATTGACCCAAATCATAGAACTTTAAAATGCTGCTTTAAAGAACCAAAACAACACACATGCTTTGCAAAAATGAAAAGCTGAAAAGGATGTAATGAGATAAAAGTATAAATTAAGGTACTTTAAAAACCCTTTGATTTAGGGTTTCTACATTTAAAAAAAATTTTTTTATATTTGTTAATTTGCTTTTCTTTTTTCTTTTTTTTTTTTTAGCTCCTCTAAGGTGAAGGGTTTCTACATTATATATTCTAAAGTGTCCATCTGTCCTCTGCTCATATGTGTGTAAACCACAATGAATTATCAGAAAGTCTTTTGTCCTTATAGAAAAAGCAAAAAGGATTTCTTTATAGGATTATAATACTAACAGGTTTATCATCCTTACCTTCAGCAAATAATTAGTACTGGTAAACATTGTGCTATATGAATAAAATAATTATTAGAAAAAGAAGTTCCTGAAGTTCAAATGCCCCAAAATAGAGAAAATAAGTTCAGTAGGACAACTTTCAAACCCAAATAGCTATTTGCTACCACCAACCCAGGAAAACGGAAACACATTTAGACTGATCCTTAGTATGGCAGATTAAAAATGGCTGCAAATTCTTTGATATTACTCTCATTAAGAGTTGAAGTCTATATCCTTTCCACTTGAACTTGAGTAGGCTCTGAGCCTGCTTTGACCTGGAAGTGACACTGTTTCTACTTCCAAGCCCAGGCCTGAAAAGACTGGTTGGTTTGACATCCTCTCTCTTGGAATACTCACCCTTGGAACACTGAGCTGAAATGTAAGAAGTCCAACTACCTTCAAGAGAGACCCTATGGAGAGGTCCTGAGGCGGTCCCTGCCAAGGTGCCAAGCACGTGAGTGAAGCCGTGTTGGATCCTCAAGCCAGACCAACCCCAAGTTGAATAGTACCAACTGATCCCAGATGATGCATGTGTAGCAGAAGAATCTCCCAGCGGAGCCCTGCCCAAATCCTGCCCAAATCATGAGATAATAGGCATTTATTGATGGTTCTTTGACCTATTAAGATACAGGGTGGTTTGTTATACACCAGAAGATAATCAGAGCCCTTGACATCATTCTAGAAACTATAGACTAATGTTAACCCCTCAATTTAAATTTTTGGTACCTTTTAAAGGAGGGATCTTAAATGATATTCTTAAGGGCAGAACTTGGCCTCAAAGATGAAAGCCACAAGAAAGAAGATTTCAACTAAATAAAAAAAAAAAAAAAAAAAAAAGACCTTCCCAGAAGGGTTTTCCAATCACAGCTTGAAGTGCCTCATGGAAATGATGATGCAAACATCACTGTAGGAATTCAAGACCAGGATGAAAGCAGTGAAGTAGGACAGCACTGGGACCCTCCACGTTTGGAGTCAGAAGGACCTGAATCTGGTATTTTAGGGCAAATTGCTTAACTTCTCTGAGTCTATTGGCTCCATTGCAAACTAGAGACAACAACAACAGAAATCTCAGATAGCTGCAATCAGTGCCTGGCCACAGGAAGCTCTTGGTGCACACATTTGTGAGATTATAACCGTCACTGATGTTGAAGAGGCATTTCTGCATTGGATGGAATGTCGAACCAGAAAGTCCCTGTAGTCCTGTCCAACTGAAAACATGCTGGATAATTCCATGACCACTCATGGAAAGTCTGTGTCTGCAGAAAGCTAACTCAAAGCAGCAAAAAAGATTTTCAATTACAACTCGACCAAGTCAATGGCATTCTCTATTTGTTAACTGGAAGTTATTTAATTTGTACTTAAGAGCCTTAATTATTTAAGCAGAAAAGCAGCAAAAGAACAATGGATTTAACTCATATGCCAAAAAAGCTTCACTTGCTTGTGTATTGACTTGACATAATTAGTTACAAGGCCTCCATTACGGGGTTATCATGTGGACTATTTGCCCTCTTCCCTCACTTACTGCCAGCCTCCTGCCTCTGCTCTCTGTTCCCAGAGACTAAAAATCCAAGTACAACTGCCAACCCCAGGTGGCTCCGTGGGGTGGCCAAGAAAAGAACAGGACTTAGGTGGGGCACCCTGGCTCACGCCTGTAATCCTAGCACTCTGGGAGGCTGAGGTGGGAGGACCACTCAAGGTCAGTCTAAGACCAGCCTGAGCAAGAGCAAGACCCTGTCTCCACTAAAAATAGACAGAAATCAGCTGGACAACTAAAAATACTTAGAAAAAATTAGCTGGGCATGGTGGCACATACCTGTAGTCCCAGCCTACTAGGGAGGCTGAGGCAGGAGAATCGCTTGAGCCCAGGAGTTTAAGGGTGCTGTGAGCTAGGCTGACGCCATGGCACTCTAGCCCTGGGAACAGAGTAACACTCTGTCTTAAAAAAAAACAGGAGTTAGAGGAAATGGTTTCAGTTCAGTCACTTCCTAGCTCTTTGACTTCAGGCAAATTAAAAAATCTCTCTGGGTTCTTAGTATTCTCATCTTCATAGAGATGTTCTAAGACAAAATAGGATGACTCCCTATAGTTTGAATGTTATAAAACAAAATGCAATTGTTGGTAGTTATAACTTTCACAGCTAAAACATGACAGATAAGAAATCCCACAACTAAGCCAAATGGACAACTGAGAGCAGCAGCTCAGTATCTCAAATTCATTGTTAGTTTCTCTGTTTATTGTTTCACTAAGTTGGTTATTTTTTTCTGGAACAAGGCTTTTTATTTATTTATGCTAATCACTTTTAATTTTCTTCCAATTTTTAAAAATGTCATTGACATGTAACACATAAATAGAAAATGGACACGTTAAGAGAGTACTCTTCGGTGAATTTTAAGAAACTGAACACAGCACTCATGTAACCAGCATCCCAGAAGTCCCTCATACCCCCTTTATACTCTCCCGCCACCCAAGGTTGACTGCTGACATTCAGAATGAACCTGAATGCTTTCGAATTTTTGTACAAATGGGACCTTGCAAGCTGAATTCTGTTGGGTCTGGCTTCTGACGCTGAAAGATAAGTTTGTGAACTTTAAGCACATTTTGCATGTAGTAATAGTTGTCCATTCTCATTACATATAGTATCCCATTCAATGAATATACCCCAATTTTAAAATTTATTCTACTACTGTTGGATATCTGAGTTGCTTCCAGTTTGAGGGTATTTTTAATGGTGCCGCTAAGAGCTCTGTTGAACTTGTCTTTTAGCGAACATATGTACACGTTTCTGTTGGATACATTGCTGGGAGTGGAATCACTGGGTCAAGATGTACATATGTTCTTAGATTTAGTGACTCCTCTTTCCAGCAGCAGGCATTTTAGTCAGTGCTTATCTCATGTTCATCTCTCCGACTCTGCGTCTCATCCCTCCATTCAGTCTCCATACAACCAACCACACTTAGCTTTGTTAAAAACAGCACTCTCTGATCATGTCCCTAGTTCCAAAACATTTTAAGGTTTGGGAACGCTGCAGTTCATGACACCTACCACCACATTCGAGGTCTGTACCCTTTGGCCCTAACCATCACTTATTCATTGAACAAATAATATCCTCAGGCTCGGGGCACCTCATAGTCTGATAGGGACACTAAACAAGTAACAGCAATGTAACTTAAGACCTGTCAGAGCCAAGTTCTGGAGAAACCCAGAGGATGTGAGACACGTTAGGAGAGGAGGAATTATTTGAGCTATTCCTAAGAAAGGATGAATGGAAAGGAGGAAGTCCAAGAAACAACAGGCTGCAATGAAAAAGCATGATGTGTCCAGAGAGCATGAAGTATAGGAGCTAGCTGAGGCTAGGTGTTGACTAAAGCACGTTTTGAAGAGTACAGTACAGTGTCCAAACCTTATTCTTTTTTTTTTCTTTTTTTTTGTTTTTTTTTTAATATTTTATTTTTTACTTTTTTTTTTCTTTTTTTTTTCTCCGTAGTCTCATCTGTACAAAACCTTATTCTGTAAGCACTGATTTCTCAATATGTATAACATACACTGCTGGTGTTGCAAGCTGCTTTTACGTAGTAAATGAATGCAGGCATTTCATTTTGACGGTTTGGATAATTTTAATGTGTATTCAAAAAAATACTGGTAGGCTGGGTACAGTGACTCATGCCTGTAATTCCAGCACCTTGGGAGGTCAAGGCAGAAGGATCACTTAAAGTCAGGAGTACAAGAACAGCCTGGGCAACATAGTGAGATCCTGTCTCTACAAAAAATAAGAAAAATTAGCCTGGGATGGTGGTGTGCACCTGTAGTCCCAGCTACTCAGGAGGCTGAGGCAGGAGAATCGCTTGAGCCCAGGAGTTCAAGGCTGCAGTGAGCCACGATCATACTACTGCACTTCAGCCTGGGTGACAGAGCAAGACACTGTCTAGACAGACAGACAAACAGACAGAAAGGGAGGGAGGGAGGGAAGGAAGGAAGGAAGGAAGGAAGGAAAATATTGGTTTTCTAAGTAATGAGATAAAGTTTCACTTTAAATGAAAGTATTCTAGCAAAATGAAAGTGAGATGATTTAGAGAAAAATATGATTAAACAATGATACACGTGGCATGTAGCTGTGGGGAATTGTAAAGGTAGTAGGGAAATGATTAGCACTGGGAAACTATGGAGGAAAAATAAGGAACTAGTGGCAGTTTCTAACTAGGAGAATGACGTGGTCAGATCTGTCTTCCACAGGGACAACTGCTGAGACACCCAGTCTCTACTCGCCCCTCGCCTCGCGCCAGGCTCTCCGGCACCCTCCCCGAGCCGGCCTGCACAGTTCACAGGCAGGCTCGCCTTGCCCCGAGTCACCGTCTCTGCCGCCTTGCTTGGTGGCTGAGAGAGGAGTGTGGAGCCAGACTTTGTAGATCCAGCCTTTCACTTACCGGCTGGTAACCTGGACAAATTGCTTTACTTCCTTGTACCTCATCTGCCACTTTATAGGGATTTAATGAAGATTCAAACAGTTGGTATTTGTAAAGGGCTGGAAATGTGCCTGCCATTCAGTAAGTATTGAGCTACATTATTAGCATGTGTGTTACTTAACATGATCAGTTTTGTCTGCCCTAAACCACACACTCTCTTCTATGCCTTGCAAAAACCTTTCTATTTATTCAAAATCCACCAAACTCATATTTCCATCAACCAATGAATGGATAAAATCTGGCCTTTCCATACAATAGATTATTATTTAGCCATAAAAAAGAACAAAATATTTTTTCTTTTGATAACTTTGGCACCAAAGTATTGATACATGCTACAATGTGGAGGAATCTTGCAAATATATATTCTAAGTGAAATAAGCCAGACACAAAGAGCCACGCATTGTATAATTCTGTTTATGTGAAATGTCTAGGTAGACAAACCCAGAGTCAGAAAGTAGATTAGTATTAACAGTTGCTGGGGGGGGGGGGTGGAGAAAGAAATGGGGAGTGGTTGCTTATCAGATAAGGACTTTCTTTGGGGGATAATGAAAATGTTCTGGAATTAGATAATGGTGATGGTTGCAAAATTTTATAAATATACTAAAAACCACTGAATTTTACACTTTAAAATGGTGAATTTTCCGGTATGTGAATTATTCTTAAACAAAAAAAATCCAGCTAAAAGACCACCTCTCTTCCCTGACTGTCTCCCTGCTCGCATCACAAGCCGTTTTATATCACAGCGGGTTGGACCACAGGTAGGTTGTCCCCACTGAAATGTGAGCTGCTTGAAGGCAGGAAGTGTCCTGTTCATCTACAACTCCCCAGATCAGCAGAGTGACGCACGGACACAATAACAGAGCATGACCGCGGAGGGAAGAGCAGGCTTGAAGAGCAATGTGCCTCCCCAGCGCGAGGCTCTGCGTTCCAAGCCAGCAGCGCTGAGTGTTGAGAGGGCTGCCGCTGCGCAGGCACCCGCCTCTGCCGCTCGGCGGCCGTGGGCGAGGCAGCCTGGGCCACTCCGCTGTGGCGGTCACAGGCCGCCTGCCCCGCGGCCGCGCTCCCAGGCCCGGGCGCTCTGTGCTGCGGCGACCACAAGGCCGGTTCCTCTCGTGGGAGGAGGAAGCTTGACAGCACTGACAGCTTGTGTCACTTCACAGGCGCTTTCCTTGTAACGCAAATCCGAATAGGTGGCATGCACATATGTGTTTTCACTACGTCATTTTTAAATGTTCACGGTTTTATTTTGATAAATAAAAATTAGAAAAGTCATATCACGGCTGTCGGCTACAGTCGACGCCCGGCCACACGTGTTCCTCTGAGGCTGTCGACCATAGTCGATGCTGGTACCGAAGTGGTTAAAAAGCCCTTTCTTTTGCCACTGAGATTGAAACAAGCTTAGACTTGGCTCTCCTTTTCCATTCTGTCAGGCAGGCTTGTTTGTGTCGGGCAAACACGTAAACCCTGAACTTGGAGACTGCTGCAGCAATGACAATCTTGACTGTGATAACACTGGTCTACCTGAGTTGTTGTTAGTAAAGCAGGTACGATCTAAGATGCTGGCGTGGGAGCCCCACTCGGTGAGCACAGGCTGTGAAGTAAGCATAAGCAGCAGAATCCCACAAACACGGCACCGTTGAATGAAGTGAAATGTCTCATGTGTACATGCCTTGGAGTCAGCCCACTAATCCTGCTGTCTTCGCTCATTTGGAAAACCAAGATGACACGAAATATGCAAGCTATCTGCAGTGTTTGGCTACATCGCCACACCTCTTCTTTTTATATCTACCTTTGCTCTAGAGGAAAGTATGAAACAGAGACTAAGATTTCCACTGAGACTAAGATTTCCACTGAGAACACATTTACATTCTGGGCTTCATGTGAACTACACACATTTCCTCACTGAGCCCCGCGGCTGCCTCCATAAACCGGGAACCACAACTGTCACAGGAATGGTGTGAGGATCGAGTGGGATAAAGTGAGGGACAGGAGTATACAGAATTGCAATATGGTTCGAGGACAACTATGTGAAAAAATATGCAAAATACACAAAAAATATTTCAAAAGCTAGTATTATTCTTTAAGAAGAATCTAGTTGATTTTTTCTTCTCTTTAGCTTCCATTTTTCTTTGCTTTCTATAAAGTACATGCTGTGCCCACAAGATAAAGTCATTGCCATCTGGCTTCTTATCTCTTCAGCTGTCTCTCTCTGGGCTCCAGGATCACCCCCCAAAAGGCAACTACTTATTTTTCATCTCTCTGAATCTCTTTCAAGACTTATTAGAGTATCATATCTAATTCTAGAGCCAAATCACCTGAGTTCAACTTCTGGCTCTGCCCTTACTAGCTGTGTAAACCCTAGGCAAGTGATTTAACCTTTCTGTTCCTCTCGGTCTTCTCATCTGTAAATGGGGATAACTGTATGTATTTCATAGTGTAATTATGTAGATTAAATGAGTTAATCTTTGTAAAGTGCTTAGAACGGGACCAGACACAGAACACAAGCTATGCAAATATTAAGTCTTATCTTTATGAGGGTTCCCTAAGCATCTCCCCCGCCCTGCTGTGTCTCCTCCGGTTAAACTGATGTTACCGATTCCTGTCGTGGTATCCAGAATATTTCATGTGGTATTCATTTTTGGGGGGAGGTACAATTTTTTTATTTCAATAGATTTAGGGGTACACATGGTTTTTTGATGCATAGATGAATTCTATACTTGTAAAAGTCAGGGCTTTTAGTGCACACAATACCTGAATAGTATACGTTGTATCCGGTAGGCAATTTTTTTTTTTTTTTTTTTTTTGAGACAGGGTCTCACTTTGTTGCGCAGGCTAGAGTGCAGTGTGTGATCATAGCTCACTACAGCCTTTAACTCCTGGGCTCAAGCTATCTTCTTGCTTCAGCCTCCCAAATAGCTAATACTAGAAGTGCATGCCACCGTGGTCAGCTAATTTATTTTTTTTTATGGAGATGGAGTCTCCCTATGCTGCTCAGGCTGGTCTGGAACTCCTGGCTTTAAGTGATCCTCTTGCCTCAGCCTCCCAAAGTGTTGGGATTATAGGCATGAGCCATTGCGACCAACTCTGATAGGTAATTTTTGATCCTTCACTCCCCTTCCCACTTCTGAGTCACTGAAGTCCATTATACCACTCTATACGACCATGTATACCCATCATTTAGCTTCCACTTATAAGTGAGTACAAGCGGTATTTGTTTTTCCATTCTTGAGATACTTTACCTTGGATCATTTCATTCTTTTTTATGGCTGAGTAGTATTCCATGATTTGTGTGTGTGTTTGTGTGTGTGTGTCTACACACACACACACACACATATACACACCACAGTACACACACACATATATACACACATTTTCTTTATCCACTCATCGGATGATGGGCACTTAGGCTGATGTCATACCTTTGCAATTGTGAATTGATATGGCACTCATTTTTAATGCTTTAGTCTCTCTAGATAAATGTAGGCACAAAATAAATAGTTTTCAGTGAATCAATGAACGAATAAATGAATGCCTCTATAACAGAAAGCACAAAAGAATATTTTTTTGCTTATTTAACCTTAGCAGAAAGGTTAAATAACTTCCCTAGTGTTACATAGCTAGTAAGGGCAAAGCCAGAAGTTGAACTTAGGTGACTAGTTCCATAATTAGAGATGATACTTGAATGAGTCTTCAAAGAGAGATAATATGTGAGCTCCTTAACAACCTAGAATATTTCTCATGCATTTTGTATCCCCAGTGCCTGACACAGAACCTGTGTCAACTCAATGAATAAATGGCTGGAGTTATTACTGTCCAAAAGGCCAAAGGAAAAAAAAAAACTCAGAATCTTCAAGAAGAGTTTTGGAAGCAAACTTGAAAATATTATTCAAGACTTAGGCAAAACCACAGAGCATTTTAGATGAATTGGGATAATTTGTCCATCACATTTTATCCAGTTATTGATAATATTTATATTTTATTTATGTGTGTGAGTGTGTATGCGTGTATATATCTATATCTATATATCTCCACTAAGACACACGGGAGGAACAACTAAAATAATCAAGCGTTGGGTGTTGGCCTTCCACACAAGACTCATGCCTCTTGAGAAAAGAAGGATAAAGACTGAGATGGAATAGAATTCAAATGCCTATTACAGAACATGTTCTTACATTAGGGAAAAAATAAATAAAAATAAAAAAATAAAAAAAAGAATAATAATGTAAAAAAAGTTTAATTTAATTATTTTTAATAAAAAAAAAAAAAAGAATTCAAATGCCAAAAGAATGAAGGGTGTCCAGGCCCAGTGATTCACATCTGCAATCCCAGTGCTTTCGGAAGCAGAGATGGGAGGACTGCTTGAGGCCAGGAGTTTGAGAACAAATTAGCCAGGCAGGGTGGCATGTACCTGTAGTCCTAGCTACTGGAGAGGCTGAGGCAGGAGGATCACTTGAGGCCAGGAGTTTGAGGTTGTAGTGAATTATGAGCATGCCACTGCACCACTGCACTTCATCCCGGGCAACAGAGCAAGACCCTGTCTCCAAAAAGAAAAGAAGCTGAGCATGGTAGCATGCATCTGTAGTCCTAGCTCCTTGGAAGACTGAGTGGGGGTGTCACTCAAGCCTAGGAGTTCAAAGTTACAGTGAGCTATGATCAGGCTACTACACTCCAGCCTGGGCAGCAGAGCAAGACCCTGTTTCCAGATAAAAAGAAAAAGAAAAGGAATGAAAAGTCAAGAGAGTCAGAGTGAGGGTAAATTAGCTACTTCAAGAAGCAAAACCTGAAAGTTAGCTTTTGGAGGGAAGAAAAGTAAGTACTACTTTAACAAAAAGTCCTGAGGAAATTTGAATGAATTTACTGATCATGGATCCACAACATGTGGTGTGGAAAGATAATGGTATTTAGGGTCCTGTATCTAACCGACATTCAAGAAGTGTAGCTAGAAATTCCATGATTTTGTTCATATTCACTAAAGCTTGTGAGAGGCAGAACTAGGATGGGCAGTTCTTTACTCTGACCCAACAGGGCATCTATAGAGCCTCTGTGACCTTAAATGACCTGGCATAACACAAACACTCATTAGAGAATTTCCCAGTGTCTTAGTACACGTTGCTTTACCATTTATCAAATCTAATGGCATTTTGTACCTATAAAAATGAGAGCTCATTCAGCTGCATTTTATTCCCACCACAACGAAGTCAAACCTTGAACACATGTCAATTTTCAAAGGGATCCTCATTTACCTATGATCTCCATCCCCTAGTATTTTTGTTTGTTTTCTTTGGTTGTAATTAATTTCTTATGGAAACTAGGTAAACTAAGCTTCCCTTAGCCAGAAACAACTGCAAACACATGTATCTTTCTTCCTCAAATCTACCGGACATTAAATATTGACTTTCTCTCTTTATTTATTTATTTTTTTTGAGACAGAGTCCCACTCTGTTGTCTGGGCTACAGTGCCGTGGTGTCACCCTAGCTCACAGCAACCTCAAACTCCTGGGCTCAAGTGATCCTCCTGCCTCAGCCTCCTGAGTAGCTGGGCCTACAGGCATGCACCACCAGGCCCAGATAATTTTTTCTATATATTTTTAGTCGTCCAATTAATTTCTTTCTATTTTTAGTAGAGACGGGGTCTCACTCTTGCTCAGGCTGGTTTTGAACTCCTGACCTTCAGTGATCCTCCCGCCTCAGCCTCCCAGAGTTCTAGGATTACAGGTGTGAGCCACCTCGCCTGGCCTAAATATTGACTTTCTTCAAAGGAAAATGTCATTCTAGTATATGGAGTTCTTCAAAGGAAAATGTCGGCCTAGTATATGGAGTTCATTTCTAGCCATCATTGAACATTTGTTGTTTTCCCAGAGTTGCTGGCAATGCAGCTGTATATCAGCGTGCATTCATTTACTTCTTTCTCCATAAAGTCAAAAGCACTGTACAAGGATTTTTCATTTTAAATGAAGTTAAGATACAGACTTGATAAAGTACAAACAACTTCATTTTAGACTAACCTAACACTTTAAACTCTGGGCATCTTTAGGTCTGAAAAGACTCTACTAACAGACTTTCTCAAAACCCAGCTCTGCCAGAAATTTATAAACAAGAAGCTCCCCCCAAAATTATAACAAAACTCTGGAAGCATCTTAGTGACATCAGTAGCTCCTAAGGAAAAATTCTTAGAACCTGAGAAGGAAACAATGAAGTGACTGAAGCCACTGCAAAGGGTAAAATAAACTGCTGATTGAGGACTTTGCTAGTAGACTGCTGACACTTACATCCTAAGAACAGACTTCAATTCCACTTTGGCAGTGAGCTTTTCCCTCAAATTCCTTCTCCAACCCTGAATCATCATCAGTAAAGAGATCAGTGTTAAAAACTAAAGAAAGGAACAATGTTAAAGGTGTGTAGTACAGTAGAGGCTGCAGAAAGCAAAGTCTAGATTGGAGTTTCTCAACCATTGACATTTTGGTCCAGATGATTCTTTGTTGTGAGTGATTCTCCGGGTGCTATAGCATGTTTAGCAACATCCCTGTTCTCTAACAACTAGATACCATTAGCACTCCACCCTCCTACCACCTCCCAGATAGTGACAATCAAAAATGTCTCCAGACATTGCTAAATGTCTCCTGGGAAACAAAATCTACCAGCCAGTGAAGAACCACTGTTCTAGAGTCACCCTATGTAAAGGCAATATTCATTATCTCAGATGGGATTTAGTAGCCAAAAATCAAGTTTGTGAGAACTTTGTAAGATTTGGTACAGCAGTTTAACCTAGCATTTTCTTCCTGTGACTTGATGCCAGGTGGCCACTCCCCACCCACTCCTTCCCTAATCTTCCACCTTGGACAAGTTCCTGACGCATCTGTCAAATGAGGTTAATAGTAGGACCTACTTCTCAGTGGTGGTTTTGCTGATTAAATAAAATTATATGTGGCACACAGTAGGTGCTCAATAAATGCTAGCCATTATTATTTACTCTTTTTAACTTTCAATTCAAACATTTTGTTACAGATAGCTATTTAACAATTACACACAGTCTCCTCCTTCCTTTGTGATTGTTGCAGGTATACATTACAGCAGCTCCTCACTAAAGTATCTTTCTTACTCAAAATGGAATTTAAATGCATGGGGAACCTTTTAGGCACCACATATTCTTTTGGAAACTTACCCATCTTATGCAAAACCAAAACCCGAGCCGTCTATGGCTCAATTAAACAATAATAAATTTGATTACACCTCACGGGCTCCACTGGTGTTGACATCTCAGAATCACACACCATAGCCACTGACAGTTTCTACAGCCATGACGGCAAAACAGTATCCATCATAAGCTCCTGTCCTGCCTCCACCCAACCCTAATGCTTTATGACTTTTTTGGACCAAAATTTTCCATTGCTTCAAATCAAAATATAGAATTTTATTCCTATGAATTTGGAAGTATATACTCAATCTTTTTTTTTTTTAGAATAACCTCTAAAAAATGGGGGTGACTTGCGATTTTGGTACTAAAAATAAACAGATAAAGCTTCCATTACTGTAAGCACCAAAGGCCCGTAATTGGCCACCACCATATTCTCTGTGCTTGCTTTAGGCTCCAGAAGCTCAAAACCCCAGTTTGCTAGAGATACAAATCAGACTTTCATAATGTGGTTTAGTGTGTCTGTATCGGCTTTCAAATCCCATCCACATAATATGCAGAAGTGCAGCAGACCCTTTGTAACGTTAGGTAAAGAAGAGACAAGAAACATATTAGCATGTTCTATGTATGTCTATTTTTAGTGTCAATATTTATGGCATAAATTTACATGCCTCTAAGTGGTTGTAATTCATGAGCAATTCTACTGCTTCATCCTATAATATTTTCTTTCATCTTTTGTGATGTTGGGCGAATCTCCCTATTCACGCAATGATTTACACTTAGTTTCCACTGTTAAATACATGTGTTGGGAAGGGGATGAGGGTGTAGGGAGAGAATTTGTTAAAGGCTACAAAATTACAGCTATTAACAGCTAGGAGGAATAAGTTCTAGTGTTCTATACCACTATAGGTTGACTATAACTAACAATAATATATTACACAGTTTCAATTAGCCTGAAGGAGGATATTGAATATTCCCAACACAAACAGATGATAAATGTTTGAGATGGTGGATATACTAATTGCCCTGATCTGATCTGATTTGATCTGATACATTGTATGTATGGAAACATCATTATGCACCCCATAAATATGTACAATCATTATATGTCAAATTAAAAATAAGAAAGTTAATTCCTCAAAAAAAAACCCCAGAAAATAACAAATAAATGTTATTCAATATTGTAAATTAAGTATATACATATACTGAATATATACAAAATAATAGATACTGAATATATTAAATATACTGTGGCTCACACCTGTAACCCTAGCATTCTGGGAGGCCAAGGCGGGAGGATCATTTGAGCTCAGGAGTTCAAGACCAGCCTGAGCAAGAGTGAGAACCCGTCTCTACCAAAAGTAGAAAAAATTAGCCGGGCATGGTGGCACATGCCTGTAGTCCCAGCCCTACTCGAGAGGCTGAGGCAGAAGGATTGCTTGAGCCCAGGGGTTTGAGGTTGCTGTGAGCTAGGCTGATGTCATAGCACTCTAGCCTGGGCAAGAGAGTGAGACTCTGTCTCCAAAAGAAAAAAAAAAAAAATATATATATATATATATATATATATATTCACTATCAAGTATATATAAAATGTAATATTTAACATATAAAATATTTTGTATTACTATATAGGTTACTTATTAAATATATATGTATTAAATTTTAGTAAATATGTATGATTAATTTGAATTAGAAGATTCTTGTCTAGAACTATACTTGATTTTTTCTTTAATATTTGCTCCCCTAACCCACTTTCCCATGAACAGTTTCTCATACATAGTAGATGCTCAATTAGTGTCATTTATGACATGTAAGTAAAAGTCACACACTTTATGTTTGCAAATCTGGACACAGTGAGAAGGAGAGAAACACTGAAACACAAAATAGTTGCCTAAAGAATGCTGGTGCTGGCAGTGCTGCCTGCCCTTGCCGGGGGCACTGGATACAAGAGGGAAACTTCCAGGCATCTCAATAAACATGCTCCAAACTGAACTCCTGGTCCCCTGCCCCTCCCAACCTTGTCCTCCCCAGGTCCCGCCACTGCAGCCAGCGACAAGAGCCAGGGTCCCCAGTGCTGTCTCCCCGACGGCAGGCCATCACCGCCTCCCGCTATCCTGCCGCCGCTGTGAGCATCCGGCTGGGCGCAGGCACTCCGGCCTGCACTGCAATCTGCACTCCAGCCTGCACTCCAGCCTGCACTCCGGCTTGCACTGCAACCTGCACTCCAGCCTGCACCCGACCTGCACTGCGACCTGCACTTCGGACTGCACTGCGACCTACACTGCGGCCTGCACTGCAACCTGCACTGCAACCTGCACTACGGCCTGCACCCGACCTGCACTGCGGCCTGCACCCGACCTGCACTGCAACCTGCACTCCGGCCTGCACTGCGGCCTGCACTGCAACCTGCACTGCGACCTGCACTCAGCCACAGCAGAGGCACCGAGCCCACGCCACGTGCACGGCACCGCGGCCCGCTTCGCTCCCACTCCACAGCCGCGCAGAGGAGCTCTGCTGTCGCGCTTTGTGAGCCGCAACGGCCTCCCTCCAAGCCAGCCTCCACTCAGCAGTCGGAGTTATCTTTTAACAAGCAGATCCTCTATAACAGCTTTCCCTTAGGCTTGGAGTAACAAAACGCAAACCCTTTTCCACGGTCTTATGGGGCCTACGTGCTCTGAGTCTCGGCGACCCCCACGAACCTACCTACTGCCCAGCGCCCTGCACCGCACACAGCAAGGCCAGCGGCCTTCCACACGCCCCGGCCCCCGCTTCCTCGGCTTCCCTTCTCCCCCCCCCCCCCCCCCAGCCGCAGCACCATCGCAAGTGCTGCTCCAGCCAGCAGGGACGCACAGCGTCCTGTCCAGCACCACCTCCCAGAGAACCCTGCCCTGCCCCAGCTGAGAGGTTCCAGCTACTCTTGTGGAGTGCCCGCTGGTTCCTGCAGAGCACTTACTCCCATCTTCACCCACCAGAGAGAGCCCCACGAGGGCAGAGAACGTCCATTCACCACTGCATACCTAGTACTTAGTGTGCGGGACCTAGCAGGGGCTCAAAAAATGATCAATTTTGTGTCTACAAAGGAAAAATAAGTTCTTTCAATGTGTCTAGTTTAAATCAGTTTAATTCATATTAACCAGTTCTATATTTTAGTAAATAATTACCACCAGCTCCCTCTACAAAGTTTATTATTAAAAACAAGCCTAATTTGACATTTATATACAATTCATTTCTAATGCCCCATTCAGTACAAACAGCAAGTAATACAATGATTTGCAAAAACAACTATTGAATATTAGCCTTTCATTTATCAGGTATATCTTGTCTCAACAAACTACCCAGTTACTATCAATTATGATGATGGCTTCCAAACTAACTTAGAAGCAAAAAAAAAAAAAAAAAATCCAAATAAATGGGCCACAAGCCATGATCAACAATAGTCAAATATAACTAAATCCAGGCTCTTCATCTACTCTCAGCAGATTTTATATGCTCTTGCCACTTTTTTTTTTTTTTACTGCAAAGAAGCTTCCTGGAGTTTATACTGCATTCAAGATGGGTTCTGGGGTCCCAAAGCCACATGATTCTACCAGCAATCGAGGAAGCTTTCTTCAGAGAGTTACGAATTTAAATAAGGCAGGTGAACACACAGAAGAAGATGTACCTCCACAGGCCAAGAAGAGCAACTTTGGCAGACCAAGGTAATTGTCCAAAGGAGAGAACTCAGCTGGGGCTAGCACACAAGCACGACAAATCAGAGAATTGTTTTGCCACTCAGTAAAAGGCAAGACCAAGGTTTTAAACAAAGTTTCTAGGGAAATACTAGAGACTCAGACAAGGACACTAGCTAGCACTTTTCTCAAGCCAGGTCAAGGCAAATCACCTAACTGATCTCCACAGGCAAGAGCAATTCAGATGGAATCCTATAGCAGCAATTAGAGCGTGGCAAAATCTCAAAGGTCAAAAGAGATAGTTAAGAAAACTTGTCTTTACAGTTATTTTCAGAACAAACATTAACTATAATTAAATGACAATAGAAAAAGTGATAAACAATATAGTTAACATAAGTTAGTCACATGTAATTATCTGTAGGGCATGCAATCCACAAAACTGGTTTAAAACAGATGGGCTGTATGATTTAGATGGAAATCACAAGAAGATTGCCAAAGAGAAGGCTTTGATTTGGAAACAGGGAAGTTCTGAAACGGGAAAGTGCTGAAACGATTGCAACACCCCCACACTCAGCCCTGCCGGGCACATTACTTAGTCATCAGCCTCCATCAAGGGCTCCTTGTGGCACAGAAAATAATGAAACCACAGAAAACATGGCGGCTTCCTAGGAGATATTCAGAAAGGTGTGTTTGTGGTTGTATTTTGAGTAAAACACAAGTTACAGTACACTTTCAGTCATGCTTGTAATGTTTTTAGCCTGTGTGTTTCATTCATTCATTCATTCAACAAATATTTATTGAGCACTTACTCTGTGGCAGATGCTGCTCTAATTGCTTGGGATACATCAATAAATGAAGCAGATGTTTGATTGAGGAAGAGAGACACGAAACAAATCATACGTTATAGCATGCTCAAGAGTGATAAACCAGGGCTGGAGGGGGCACAGGGTAGGGAGATAGTGTCAGCAGGAAGGAGGAATTGCTGTTTTAAATAAGGGGAGAGAGAGCAAAGACTTGAAGGAGGTGATGGAGTGAACCACGGGGACATTTGGAGAAACTGGTTCAGTGAGAGGGAGCAGCCAGTGCAAAGGCCCTGTGGCATGAATGTGCCTGGCACATCCCATCAAGAAAGCAAGAATGAGCCTGGGCAACATACCAAGACCCTACATCTACAAAAACAAAAAATTAAAAAATTAGCTGGTGCTGGTGGGGTGAGCATGTAGTCCCAGTTACTTGGAAGGCTGAGGCAAGAGGATTGCTTGAGCCCAGGGGTCTGAGGCTGCAATGAGCTATGATGACACCACTGCACTCCAGCTTGGGCAACAGAGCTAGACCTTGTCTTAGGAAAAAAAAAAGCAAGCAAGCAAGCGAGTGCGGTGATTAAAGCAGAAGGAGTAAGGGTGTGAGCGGCAGGAGGGGAGATTAAGGTTATGGGTCTGGAAACACAGTGCCTTGCTGGCCTTGGAGATGGCCCGGCACTGGAAAGTTTTCGGCAGGGGACTGACGCGACTACAGTTTTAAAACAGTCACTCTGGATACCGGGCCAAAACCAGACAGCATGCCGTGGGCGGGGAGGCCAAGGTGCGGGCAGGGGGCAGATAAGCAGATTGTGCCCCGCCCCCATACGCAGGAGCAGCTCTCGCCAACAGGGAAAGGGCAGGACCCTCACCTTCATGTGACCAGTGTGTATGGAGACCATGGGTGTCACCATTAATTCCAGAGGCTCTGTGCCTCACGCAATCCCCCTAGGAAGTGACTCCTAGTTTCCAAGCTGGGCTCATCAGTACCATCTGAGTTGGCAGTTTCTGTTTACTCATTGGCAAATCCACATATACGTTGAGGTGGATCCTGGAACCCACAAAGTAGGGCAAAAAGCAAAGGAGGTCCCGGGGCCAAATGATTGTTTACACCAAGTGGGAAGGGCTAACTTATTATTTGATTCCCTTTGCTCTGCAAACAGGATTTCACCAGAGGCAATTCTCTCAGTACTTCTTCAGCCACCGTTCCTTTCTTATCTCTTTTCCTTAACTAAGACTACACCACCAGCCTCAACCGGCCAGAAAAATCACACTGCTGTGGCTCACTGCCCTGTATTTACCTGATACTGCCCTTCCTCTCTTGGTTTTCTTTGTTCATGCTCCCTAATCCTTGTTTTTTTTTTTTTTTTTAGAGATGGGGTCTCACTATGTTGCCCAGGCTGCAGTGCAGTGGCTATTCACAGGTGCAATCACAGCACATTGCAGCCTCAAACTCCTAGGCTCAAGAGATCCTCCTGCCTTAGACTCCCTAGTAGCTGGCATACACCACTGCACCCAGCTCTTCACACTCCCTCATTTTGAGAAAATGTATTGTTCTTCCTAGTAATTATCTAATAAGTTCCTTCTAATAATCATCTAATAAGCTCTAATTATGAGAAGATGCATTTTTTTTCTCCTTCTCATGGCTGCCTATTAGCAAGTCTGAGCCTTTTAAAGAAAATCAAAGAGCAGAAGAGGTATACACTTCTAAACAACAGGTGATGAGCACTTGAGATCTGTGACAGTTCTCCCCTCCCCTGCCCTCCCCAGCCTCGCCTCGCTTTCAGATTTCAGAAGTTTGGCTGCGGATGGGGCTTGTTCTGCTCATTCCTGCCTGTGTTTACTACAGCTCCAGCATACTTCCTCTAGCCAACAATTTTGGTAAAATACTTGTGGAAAAAATTTAAAACGTTATCTAAATGAATATGATATATAATACACATCCATGAATGCAAAAATGCCATTATTTTAGGTGGTAATATATTTGGGCAAAGAAATTCTTTACTTATGGAGCACTCAACTGAGAAAATCCAATAGTATATATTATGGTTATGACTAGTTAAATACTAACCAATAAAAGTCATTATAGGAACTATTTAAGTTTGATGTATTACTTTCTTGTACACAGAAAACTTGTCCTTTTTTTTTTTTTTGAGACAGAGTCTCACTTTGTTGTCCAGGCTAGAATGAGTGCCATGGCGTCTGCCTAGCTCACAGCAACCTCAAACTCCTGGGCTCAAGCAATCCTCCTGCCTCAGCCTCCCGAGTAGCTGGGACTACAGGCATGCACCACCATGCCCGGCTGATTTTTTTTATACATTAGTTGGCCAATTAATTTCTTTCTATTTATAGTAGAGTCGGGGTCTTGCTCCTGTTCAGGCTGGTTTCGAACTCCTGATCTAGAGCAATCCACCCGCCTCGGCCTCCCAGAGTGCTAGGATTATAGGCGTGAGCCACCGTGCCCGGCCAGAAAACTTGTCCTTTACATTAGCCATCTCCACAATCTATGCTCCAACTAACAGAAAAGGCCACCACAGAAAGTACATAGAGTAGGGAAGTGGGGTAAGAATTCAAACTCTCTGTGCAAAGAAATTAAAAATAAAAGATGTACAAAAAAATAGGATACTGATATGTGCAAAGAAATAAAAAATTTTTAAAAAAGATGTACAGAATTCAAACTCTGAAATGCATTCAAATATGATGCATGTCATGTTGACTATATACACCATGTCAGAGACTACGTTTGGACAATGTTCTAAACTCTTTACATACAATAGATTAATTCATTTCACCCTTATTACCAACTCTGTGAGGTAGGCATTTTACAGTTGGGGAAACTGAGTCACAGAGCGATTAATTAACCTGCCTAAAGTCATATGAAATAAGTGACAGAGCCAAGAATGGAACCAAGGCAGTGTATGCTCTTAGCCACTCTGTATGGAGTTTATGTTTAGTGTGAATAGTCATCCTCTTCCCCCAAATCTTCACCTTTACTCTTACTAAACCATTTTTCTTTCTCTCCACACGTGAGCTGACTTTGCCCTGAGCACAAGCTGGCTCACGGAGCTGACTTTGCCCTGCATCAGTATGTCGTAGCTTCTGCCCTTTACAGTCTCACTAAACCCAGGGTACATCCACAACCACCACATTCTTCCCTGGGCAAGTCTAAAATAGTAGATCTGCATAGAGAGATATCTCATAGATACCAGCTGGTAGAATATAAAACAAAAACCAAGGAAAACATTAGGCCATTGAATTTTCTGTTCATAATAAGTTGCAGTGCCCCGTTGAGTTGTCTGTGTCACCCAATCCTCCCAGTTGTAGTCACACAAAGGCAACTTTGTCTTGAGAATGCTACTAAGATGGGCCTAATCTTGGCAAGGGCTTGGTGTACCGAGAACCATATTATTATTTTAAAAACTAAATGACAACAAACAAAAAGAAATATTATTTGAGCCATTTTTTTCAAGAGGCACAGTGCTATTATCCTCATCGACATGAAACCCCACTTTTTGAAACATGAATGTTTAACCCATAATTCAGAGGCTCAAATACAGATTTTCAGAAAGGGAATCGAAATGATCTAAGAGAGCAGGAACACCTGAAAAAAATCCTCTCCATTTCATTAAGTACTTTAGCACTTTTTTCTTTTGGCACATGAAATGCTTTACAAAAATGCTTGAGCCAGGTCTTGGTGCTCTGAAACGTTAATACTTTTTATTGTAATTTTTATTGGTTGGCATTTCCTTGGTCAGGTGCAGGCGTCCTGTTCCTGCTTTGGTTGCACAATGCCCCACATTCACTGCGCATCCCTTGGTACATGTAGTTAACTCTTGCTCACCCATGTGCAGATTGTCCTATCTTTTGTGAACAGGCTGTCTTCCCTCCCAGCTGGTGGATACTCAGGGAATATGAGCCAAGTTGACTTTTAGCAGAAGCAAAGCACAATCAGGAGGCTAAAGCTGTCAATAACTCCCCTTTCATTCAATATACACCTATCGGGACCCTACTATGGTCTTGTTGCTGGGCCACCATATTCATAAGAACCAAAAACATATAGTACCCCCAAAGACAAGTATCATGATTTGGGAAGACTGGATTTTGTTTTCTTGATTAATGTGTAATCTATACAGTGTAATCTATAACTGTAATCTATACAGTGTGTATTTTTTGCAGAACCAGGAATCTGCTGAGCTCAAAGGATTGATATTTTCCCAAAACACGAAGTGTTTTCAGGGCTACACTAGCACTTTGTCTTCTCCTAATGCCATCTTTCTCAAATGGCCTTCAGAAAAGTAGAGATTGTGCTTTTGATTTCTTAAAATGGCCCAACTCTAAAACCTCTGATAGGATGTACCAAAAGAGTTACTATAGTCAATCACTTCTATGCTATCCACTTGTTTATGTTTTGTATTTTACAAACATATAAACTATATACATCTAAACCCACCCACAAATTGCTTTTTACATAAACTAAGTTCCAGCAATGACAACAATGAAGATTCACAACATCAAAAAAGAATGTTCATAATACTCAGGCAAGTCACGCAAACTGAGCTGTGATTTTGTTTTTCAGGTGTCTTTAAACCACTGCAGAAGTAGAGGAAAGGCAGAGTGGGAGTATGGTTGAAGGGCTTGTAAATCAGTTTACTTTTGGTTCTACCAAGAGATGATATCTTGAATTCATTCAAACTAGTATCTATTGCAGTACACTAGGAACATTTGAATTACAAAACGGGGGGGGGGGGGGGGGGGAGCCTCAAATTTCCATAGTTGCCAGTTCACCTGTAATCATTTCAGGGCATTGATAATCTCCATGAGAGCAGTTCTGGTAAATTTCACACTACTGACACTTTCAGAATTCACCTTGGCCATTTATTCCTCCAGACACTCTCCCTTTCTACTTTTATTGGAAAATTGAAGTTTTTTCTTTCCTACAACTTTTTCAGAGCAAAAGATAAGAGATTCTTAAAAGGAGGCGTTCACTGACTCCAAGGGGAGGGTATTCCTCCCCCACCCCCACCACACACACACCCCTCTCCCACCATATAGATGCAGAGAGAGTAGAAGGGGGAAGCGACTTTGGGAGAAACAGAAACAATCAGAGATCAAGCTCAGACTATCTCAAGAGTGTTTTACTGACTGGATGATTCAGGACCACACACAAAAAATGGCAGGGTGCCAATTCCCCCTGACTCCCTCCAGCATGTCTCCAACAACCTCAAGGTGGCAGCTGAGCAATCCCTCAATCATTTATTTGACAGTTGGCTGCAGGTTCTGAAGCCTCCAATCTTGTAACCCAAGTCATCTCTGCATTGCCATTATTGAAAATCTTTATCCAATTGTTCTTTTCGGTCATAACTCTGAGCAGGTGGCTGTTTTGACAAATACACACCTCTTAAGATATTAAGCCAGAAAGCAGGCATCTCATAAGACACAGAGACTGCTTTTCAAGAGGAAACATATGTCTCCTAATCAGGCCAGTAGTTGAAACGTTGCAATATAACCTTTAACTTGCAAGCATTGTGACAGCACTTCAAGTTGCATTTAATGTCTTCACTGCAATATCATAAAAGTTTGGCAAACAAGTTCAACATTCATGCAAAATGTATCCATTTTCTAAGTCCCATGAATCCCAAGCCCTCTTCACAGTAAGTTTTTTCTAGGATTATGTATCATCTGGGATAATTTAATTACAGTTTCACTTGAGCCTAGGTCCAATTTTAAGAAAACCTCCCTCCCCTCACCAGCACCCCAGTACCCACTCGCCTGCCTTCCCAGGAAAATTAGGGACTTAAAATGTGGAAACCTGTCCGAAAAAAAGGCAAATACTTTTCTGTAGCAGTCAAACCTCAATCATTTGGGACATGATTTAATCTTGAGCTTCAGAGCAGAAATTGGAAAGCAAATCCAATCATTTTGCAAGAAAATAATTACATCTACTTTAACCTGATTTTTTTGGAAATCATTACCTAGAACAGGTTAGATTAGCAAACCAAATAGTCCAAAAGGAATGTTTTTACCATGTGAGGGAAAAAATGTGAGTAGTCTTAAACACTAGTTAGAGCAAGTGTAGAGAACACATGTTCAGAAGCATGTAGCTCCCTTGTTTTCTGTCTTTATTTCGTCCTCAGTATCACCAACTGCTTGCAGAGAAGCCTTTCAAAATTTAGTCTAGATCAGCACAGTGGGGAATCAAAAGTAAGCATGCTGACTATTGAAACTATAGAGACTGATGTAAAATGATGATGCTGAACCCTCAATCTTACGAACTTCTGAAAATGCAATAACCAAAAGGAAAATAGATCTCTAAAATTTGATTGATACTCAGAATATCAAGAGTCAAAAAAGACTCTTGCCCTGATGGGTTTAAGTATATAGCCTAGTCAGGAAAAGGATGGCAGAGTCAGGCTACAGGCTTTGTTTTTGTCAACTTATTTCTTCATTTGACACATACTGAAAGTTAATGATGAAACTAGGAGCTTGTAAAATTTCTGATTCCCATCCTGCCAGTAAAATACTGTAGTAAGTCAGTCCAAGAGGCCAACGGTGTGTATATCAGAACAAGGTGAAGGGTAAGGTAGACAAAAAATACAGAAACCCAAATTATCTCCTTTCCTTTCTTCCTCCTGTTTTCCTTTCAAACTGGGTTGGTTTTTGTCCCTCCCCCGCCCCCAGACGTCAGATCATCGGTCTTACAAAGATTATTGTTTAATAGCAACACAAACTCCCACAAAGTGCTACCTCATTCCCTGGTTTGTCTAGAGGTGGTGTTTTATGTCACTGACAAACCTTTCACCATTTAGAATCCGCACCTGCAATTCTCCAGCGCTCTGGGTCTAATTGCCAACCTTTTATGCTCAAAACTTCAGCAATCCCTTCATGTTGAGTTGTCAACACTTTGATTTCCCTCCCCTGAAAAATTCGTATGACTCTGCTTTAAAACTTTTAAAGAATAGACATTTAATCTATATTGCTGCTAAAGAAAACTGAGTGAGTCATGAAAATGCTACTAGAAAAAAAAACTGCTTGATTTTTTGTTCGAGTCAGTAATGAGCTATAAGCAAGCACCTTGAGGGCGGTATCTTTCTATCTTATCATGCCGATAAACCTCAAGAACGAAGCAACCTCCCCAAATGCCTGGAGTCAGTACCCAAGAGCAGCTGAACTTTTAGCCAATTAAAAAATGAGTCATTTATTTTAAAAATTCCACTTCCATTGATTTTATCTGATTTCTTAAATATCCGGTGGCTTCTGATATGTCCGATGTCAGAGCTCACCATTCCTACCCTTTTCTACAGGTTGAATTTTTACCTGGAAACAACTAAACCTCCAGAGGGCGGGACTCTCAGAGGCGAATCGCTGCGGGAGACCCCCGCCTCAGTTGGCACTTAAATGAGAAGCGGCCGTCACCCACTTCCTCCATCTCCAGGCAAGAATCTCAGTCTAAAGAGTCGCCGGAGCCTCCGGGGAGCCCGATCACGTGTTTTCAAGGGTGAAAAAAAAAGGTTTCCTTTATGGGAAAAGACCCGTCACCACAGGACACACGAACGGGGCTGACTTCGTATGACTATCTGCTTTTCCAGAAGCTGACGCTTTTAAAATCTTTTCATAAACCCCTTATTTCCCACCAAACGTACTAGAATCAGGAAAACGGTGGTAGAATGAGGGAGATAAGGGATAAAGAGAGAAGAAAAAGAAAAAAATACGTATTTTTCAAAACTGGGACCCAAATGTAAGATTAAGGGACAGTAGTTAGAAGGTCACCCAAACCAGCTTACCTTTGTTAAGTATTCGGAGTTGCCCACTTCAGAATCAACACCACTCCCAGCCCAGCAGCAGCCCGCACAGCGAGGAAGTACCCCGCCGCGCCCCCCGCCCCGCCCCGCCGCCCTGCTTCTAATGCAGCCGCGCGGAGGAGGTGCGCCCTCCCGCCCCGCCGCCCTCTTTCTAATGCAGCCGCACGGAGGGGGTGCGCCCTCCCGCCCCGCCGCCCTCTTTCTAATGCAGCCGCACGGAGGAGGTGCGCCCTCCCGCCCCGCCGCCCGCGTTCTAATGCAGCCGCACGGAGGGGGTGCGCCCTCCCGCCCCGCCGCCCTCTTTCTAATGCAGGCGCACGGAGGGGGTGCGCCCTCCCGCCCCGCCGCTTAAAGCAACAGGTCGGCCCAGCGCCGCTCCCGCCCGCGGGCCGCGCGGAGGAGACTGCGGGGCCGCCCCGCCGCCCGCCCCCGCCGCGCCCCGCAGCGCCTTCCGGAGCGGGGGCGGCAGCGGCGACCCGGCGGCCGGCCCCGCGACGCGCACCGCCAGCCCTGCCCGGCCCCGCCGCCCCTGCGCGGCCGGCCGCCTCACCGTGGCACGGTCGTCCGTCTGCTCCCTTCCCTCAAACTCACCAAACCAGCTTCGCGCTCCCGACACCGGCGACTTCCCGTAAGTCGCCCTGAAACTGTACCCGGCGCCGAGCCCGCGCTGGCCGGCGGCCAGGGCGCATTCCTGCTGCTCGGGGCGCGGGCTCCTCCGCCCCAGGCTGCGGGGACACCGCGGCCCGCCGGACAGGTGCGGCTGCCGGCCGCACTCCTCCGCTCCCGGCGGCGCACCTGCCCCACCTGAGCGCGGCCCGCGGGCCGGCGCCCGCCCCCCGGCCGCCGGACCCGAGCGGGAACCGCGCCGCGGAGCGCGGACCTGCTGCTGAGTCACCGGCCGCCCCCGCCCCTCGCCCGCCGCCCGCCGCCCGCCGAGGGCCCGCGGCCCTACCTGAGGCGCAGCAGGCCGGCGGCGAGGCAGCCGCACGCGGACGCAGCCCCGGCCTTCGCCGGGCCTCGGCGCTGCTGGTCCAGAGGCGGCTCGCCGCGGTGCGCCCCGACCCGGGCCGGGCCGGCGTCTAGACGGGGACAGAAAACGCTGCTTTTGGACGCCGCGGCCGAGCGCGCTCCCCTCGCCTCGCGCGATCTCCGGGGAGCCGGCTCGGCCCCCGCCCCCGGCCCCGCCGCCCCGGGCCCACCGCCCCACCGCCCCGCCGTCCGGGCCCCGCCGCCCCGGCCCCCGCCGCCCCGCCGTCCCGCCGTCCCGGGCCCCGCCGCCCCGGCCCCACCGCCCCGCCGTCCCGGGCCCCGCCGCCCCGCCTCCCCGGCCCCACCGCCCCACCGCCCCGGGCCCCGCCGTCCCGGCCCCCGCCGCCCCCCGCCGCCCCACCCCGCTGCACCTGGCTGCGCCCGCGCCGCGGCCTCCCGCGTTCACAGGAGCGCGAAGCTGCCTCGGCCGGCGGGAGTCGGACTCTGTGACTAAACAAACCAGAGGAGGAAGCAGGCACCACCAGGAACCTAAAACGGAGTTGTGATTTCGGGTTGCACTCTCATTCGACTGAGGGGGAAACAAATGTTTTTCTTTGGGCAACTTTAGGGAAAGAATGTTCCAAAAATGCTTTTTTTGCTGGTAAATAAGTTAACACACACAAGGAGCTTAGAACACTGCCTGGCACGCGGTGTTAGCTGCCGTTGTTGTTATTTATAGTATGGCTATTTTCCGAAGAGGAGAGGGTGTGGTCAGTTTAGACGTGGCCTGAGGACCCAGCGCTGCCACTCCCTACCTGTGAGGCCATAAGCAAGATGTTCAATTTCCTCCCCCCCCCCCCAGCCTCAGATTCTGGAAGATTCTAATGATGGGATTTTTACAAACAGTCTCCATTTATTGTGGACAGTCTTGAACACAATGGAAAATAAAGTCCCTATACAGGGATGCCCAACTGAATTTTGTCTTTCTAAACGATTACAAGATTGACAGAAGACATGGAGATAAATTTGCCTGTACATTCCATGAAGCTTGCTGACAGAAAGCAAACTCGGGACCCAGCAGTCGACTGTGAGTGTTTAATTCTCTTTTGGATTTAGGCACTTGACCTGATGTCTCACCCCGAGGTTAGAGACATCTTCCTAAGAGGCAAAATTCAACCCAGACTAATCGAATATTTTCTGAGTTTGAGATTCATTCCTTGTGGTGCTGTGAGCAGCAGGCAGTGAGAAGTCTGAGGTTCTCTCGCCTGTACCTAAGGGTTGACGCAGCCAAGCATGAACAAGTGCTCCACAACCTTAAGACAACTTGAAAACCCAGCTACTTATTAGCCTGAATTTTTCTTTCTTTTCTTTTTTCGGAGACAGAGTCTTGCTCTGTTGCCCTGGCTAGAGTGCCATGGCGTCAGCCTGGCTCACAGCAACCTCAAACTCCGGGGCTTTAAGCGATCTGATTCTGCCTCAGACTCCCGAGTAGTTGGAACTACAGGCACACGCCACCGTTCCCGGCTAATTTTTTCTATGTATTTTTAGTTGTCCAGCTAATTTCTTTCTATTTTTTTTAGTAGAGACGGGTCTCACTCAGGCTGGTCTTAAACTCCTGACCTCAAATGATCCTCCCACCTTGGCCTCCCAGAGTGCTAGGATTACAGGCGTGAGCCACCACACCCGGCCTGAATTTTTCTTTTCTTTTCCAGATGTATCTGGATTGTGACCTCATAAGCCTCACTGTCAGAGAAGCTAAAGGATTCAAGAGGGGACATTCTCTGGCTCACAGATTTTTCTACCTCAGAATAGGTTTTTCTGTAGGAAGCACTGGACCAAAACCTTGGGGAATAACAACCAAGAATAATAAAATGAGTTTGAAAGTGTGGAGGTAAGTGACTCAGGTGAACTGCAACTGGAGTTGGGGACGTTTCCTACTGAGGAGGCCCCAGTGCCAGGAAGCTAGTCTTCATGGCAAATCTAAGTCAGTTACCTTCTCTCAAATGTCACCAGGCACTTCTGGGCCTTCTTCCTCAGGTTGGCCCACGAGCACCTATGAAATGGGTATATTCTTATTCTTAACTATTTCCTACTGCCCTCCCCAGGAACATGGCAAAAATAAAACATTTTTTTTTAAGTGGCAGGCTATGGCAAAAGAAATGAGAACTTGCATTATTTCCTTTTTGAGACTGATTTTGATGCCTGTTTTTAAATTATTATTATTATCATCATTTTAATTGTCAGGCAAACTCCCTTCTTTTGGGACATTTTAGTTTTCCAGACTCTGCCTTTTGCTTTCTGCTTCCTTTTCTCCCTTCTGCCTGAGAGACAATATTGTGGCGTGAATGCAAAGAGCATGGAAATTAGTTTCCCATAGAGCTGAGTTTGCATCTTAATTTTATTCTGACTTATGTGATGCTGGATGAATTGCTCAACCACTCTGAGCTTCAGTTTCTTCATTTACAAAATAATAACACCTCGCTCTGAATTTCTACAAGAGTTAAATGAAAACTGGAATCTCAGCATGATCCCTGGCATATGGAAGGCACTGAAAAAATGGTATTTCCTTTTGTACCTGGAAAAAAAAACTACTCTATAGCTCACAAAGAATTGTCTTTCCCATATTTAAGTCTTAGATCAAATAATACTATACACAACACCCTGGTCAAGACAGGCAAGCCTCTGACCTTTGTAAAGAACCGCAGCATGATATCATGAACCACATGATAACTTGGGCACATAGCATTTCCAGTGATATGTCAATTATGATCTTTGATCATCACGACTGTATGTGGTAAATATGGGTAAGACACAAATCATTCGTATCACCTCGTTGCTCAGCTTAGGAAAGCGAGGTTCTCAGCTGTTGCTCCAAGCTAGTAAATTGCAGTGCCAGGTGTTTTTTGTTGTTTGTTTTACTGCTTTTCACTATTCCATGCTACTGGAACCATGGCTATTCTTCCAATAACTAGCTAGGGAACAGAATCAAGGAGTTCCAAATGATTATTTTAGCTCTTAATTATGGGGAAAGGGCTAGGAAATTCCAACTAGAGTATTTGGACACGTCTCATTTTAGAGACATGCAAACCCAAAAATAACATCATCAAAGATCTGTGCCCTGTGAGAAGTGAATTGCACAGACGCGCTGGAATAAGCTTCTAACTCTACAGGGAACAGCAGGATAAAGGGTTTGGGCTGGAAGTTGGGTTGATCAAAGTTTGCATCTGGGCAGTTGTAGGCTCGTGGGCAAGTCACCTAAGTCTCTAAGCCTCAGTTTGCTGCCAATGACAGCTCCTAACTGTAGGGTCATTGCGAAGGTTCAATGGCATGACACACATAAAAGCACGTGCTCCACGTGCTGTAAGCGTGTTAGTTATTTTCTTAAAGATCAAAGACCATGCACTGAAATGGTACATGTGAGGCCTAAATGGAAAGTGTAGCAAATAAATGCAAAGCGCTTAAAACAATGTCTGGGACATGGGAATCGCTGTGTAACTAGTTGTGATGCTGTTATTATTTCTCTGTATAAGAATGCTTGATGAAGGCAGATGCGGTGGCTCACGCCTATAATCCTAGCACTCTGGGTGGCTGAGGTGGGAGGATCACTTGAGCTCAGGAGTTGGAGACCTGAGCAAGAGGGAGACCCCATCTTAAAAGAAGAAGAAAAGAATGCTTGATGACAGAGGTGATAATCATGATAAACAACTGACTTTTTGTTGGGGGAGGCATCTGTTATTAATTTCTTATGAGAGCTGAGCTTTTAGGTACCATCTTATAGTGTAAATAAGGGTGATATCAATGATTTTACTATCTATCTGTTTCCCTCATTCCATCTAACTTTATCTGAAACAGAAAAATTATTACTAGATGGGATAACATCACTGACCTGAACCCAAGCTTTGTGTTGAGGCTGATGATATTTTTCCCAACAAAAATTATTCTGGAAATAAACCCCATTTTGAGCCAGAACATACAACTTGACCCAGAGAGACCTCTCCTCCCCAAAGTTTCTATGGCCGAGCCTTTCCCCCATATGGTAGCCACACTGATAGAAGCCTTTCTTAAAAAAATCTTTTCATTTTCATTCTTTATATTGAATTCCAACTGGATCTAATACGTGCAAATGTAAAAGATGTTAGTCTGGGCACATTTAAATCCAAAATCCAAATGATTTAGGCCAGTGGCTAACCCTGGAATGCAGTCATCAGCCCATAGGACAAGGGAGGGCCACTCAGAACTCTGTCGGGGTTTGCAGTTTCCAAGCCACACCATAGCAGGGCCCCTGACTGAATTTTAAAAATGTACTGAGTTCACAGAAAAGGGAATTAAGTATAGCAGGGGTTCACTTCAAATATTAATCTCAGAAGCCAAATCCTTCATTTTGAGACAGGCCTTCAATATAAGGAGTCCCTTGACCTTTGTTCTTGCACAAATAGCTCTGTCAAAGCCTGTCCTGCTGACGTACAGGGAGCACTGGTGTAAACTGTGGGCCCTTAAAGGCCAGCTCAAGAGCAAGAAATGGTTTTGTTACGGCAACAAATGCTGTTAATTCCTCCATATCCCTTTAAGACTTATTTCCCACTAGAGAAGATCTCCAGATTTGTTTTTATTTTACAATGGAAAAGAGTGCCACATAAGAAGCTCAACCATTCAGCAATAGCCTATCAGAAAAGATTGCCAACATAAAATTGTTGCATTTATTAAGTGTTTAATAGAATATTTGCCAGACACTGTGCCACACCCACTTTACATGTATTAACTGTATAATCCTCACGACCCCTCCATGAGATAGAGACTGTTATACCCATTGTTTAGATGAAGAGACCAGGCAAGTGGCACTGCTGTGTCCCACAACTATTAATACCGTGTTTCCCTGAAAATAAGACAGGGTCTTATATTTACTTTTCCTCAAGAAGACACCCTAGGGCTTCTTTTCAGGGGATGTGTTATTTTTTTTAAGTACGGTACAACCATCTACATTGATTCAAATATAGTTAAGTCGTCTTCTTCTGGAACATCATCATAACTCTCCAAACCCCAAATTCCATCCTGAATTTCTTGCAACTCTATTTCCTTTAGAACCATTGGCCCCAATCTCTCATGTCGAGCAATAGAGCTCTCATGGGGCAGATGAGAAAGGCTGCTCGTGTTCTTTACCGTTCCACAACAAAATGCATGGGTTGTGCAGCCACGCCCATCACTAGGTCTTATTTTGAGGGTAGGGCTTATATTGTGCAAATGCTTAGAAATCCTGCTAGGGCTTATTTTATAGGTAGGTCTTAATTTGGGGGAAACACGGTAGAAAGTGGCAGAGCTGGGGTTCAACCCAAGCAGTCTGGCTCCTGAATTTGTGATCCTACCCATGACATTCTGTGACCTCACCAAAAATTCCATATACCTATGATTGGATTATGTGTGTGTGTGTGTGTGTGTGTATGTGTTCTAGTAGCAGTGCTGTTAGTGTCAAGAACACTGCCTGGCACATAGTAGGCACTCAATAAGTGTCTGTTGAATCAATAAGTGAATATGGGTGTACATTTAAGTGCTAGGATCTCAATATTCAGAGGTCAAGGAGGCAGGGTCTACCTCATCTAGGATCTGAGGTTTAAGGACATATTTGAGAATGATTTGAAAGCGTGTTTCACCTGTAATCCTAGAACTCTGGAAGGCCAAGGCAGGAAGATAGCTTGAGCTCAGGAGCTATCAGGATCAGCCTGACAAAAGCAAGACCCCATCTCTATTAAAAATAGAAAACATTAGCCGGGCATGGCGGCCCATGCCTGTAGTCCCAACTACTCGGGAGGCTGAGGCAGGAGGATCTCTTGAGCCCAGGAGTTTGAGGTTGCTGTGAGACAGGCTGACCCCACGGCATTCACCCAGGCAACAGAGTGAGACTCTGTCTCAAAAAAAATTTGTTTTCAAAAACATGGTTAAGGTTTTAATTTGAAATATACTGTAGGAATGAGTGTTTTCTAGGACAGAATTAATTGCAAGTGTGGCCGAATTTACTGACTATAAAAGCCACACAAAAATATGTGAACATTTTCACCTTTGCTTCTATTATTTGTCTACTTGGAATACTTTTGTATCCACCAACCATCCGTCACCAGTGTAAGCATGGTAGCTAAGGACACAGTCTGTCCCAACACAAAGAAGTGATAAATGTTTGAGGTGATAGCTAAGTTAATTGCATCAATCTGATCATTACACATTGTATACATGTATCAAAATATCACACTATACCCCATAAATGTGTGGAATTATTATGTGTCAATTAAAAATAATAAAGGCCCCAAAACCCCAAAAATCCACAGCCTGGAGCCAGATGCCTGAGTCTGAATCCTGTCTCTGCCACTTCCTGTGTGACTGTGGGCAATTAACTTGACCACTGGGGCTTTTAGGCTGTTTGTCAGTAACCACTTCATTAAGAGTATTAAGAAAACTTAATTACTATTGCATTACTATTTAAATGGAGTGCTGAGAACAGCACCAGACCATTATAAGCCTCGTCTAAGTATTTACTATTATGATTATTCATCTAACCATTCGTCTGTTGTTTTATCCCACAAACATTTATCAAGTATCTACTATGTGCCAGGTTCTGTGCGTCATGTTGAAGGTAGAAAAATAAAAGAGCTATGGTTCCTATCCTCAAGGAACTCATATCCCATGAAGACAGGTAAGCAACCAGCCAATGGCCATACAGTGTGTAGGCCCAGCATGTTGTGCGAGTAGTTAAGTATTCTGACTTAGACTTGAAGGGCCAGTCTAGGGGAGATGACGTCAGAGCTGTGAGGCTTGAAGGTTGTATAGGAGTTAGCCAGGTAGATAGGAGGAGGTGTGCATTTCAGGTGAACACAAATTACCAAGGAACAAGAGAAATGTTAGATTGGGTAGATGGTAGATTGGTAGATTTGGGGGTGTGAAGCAGGAGTTTTCTATGGTTGGAGGGTTGGATGGCAGTAGTATGAGAAAAAATTGAGAAATAGTTTTCAATTAAGCAACAATTGCACCTCAGATCAACCTCATTGGCTATGTATGATACCACCACTGCGCAAAGCTTAAAATTGAGCAATAGACAAGGGGAAAAGTGTCATGGGGAAAAGTGTCTGTCATACTAGAGAGTTCAGAAGGTTTTAAACAGGGAGTGCTGAGGTCAGATTGGCATATCTGATAGGGTCTAGGATAGTGGCAAAGTAGATGGAGAAGACATGATTCGAGATATATCTAGGATATAAGAGTCATGGTATTATGGTAAGAGTCAGATATTGGGGGTGAGATGGGCGACACAAGAAGATTTGGAGAAGAGATGACCATTCATTCCATAAATGTTTACTGAACACCTACTATGTCCCAGTCACTGTGCTAGACCTCAGGAAAACACACAGTGAACAAAGGCACATATCATGTCCTCGTGGAGCTTGCTTCTAATAGGGGCAGACAGACAAAAATTAAATCAGTAAAATAAAAGGCATGTTTGATGATGGTGAGTACTAAGGAGAAAATTAGAGCAGAGAAAGAAAACGAAAAAAAAACAGAGAAAAAAATAAAAGCGGAGACTGGTTGCAATATATATATATATATTTTTTTTTTGAAACAGAGTCTCACTCTGTTGCCTGAGCTAGAGTGCCGTGGCGTCAGCCTAGCTCACAGCAACCTCAAACTCCTGGGCTCAAGCGATCCTCCTGCTTCAGCCTCCTGAGTAGCTGGGACTACAAGCATGTACCACCATGCCCGGCTAATTTTTTCTAGATTTTTAGTTGTCTGGCTAATTTCTTTCTATTTTTAGTAGAGACAGGGTCTCACTCTTGCTCAGGCTGGTCTCGAACTCCTGGCCTCAAGCAATCCTCCCACTTTGGCCTCCCAGAGTGCTAGGATTACAGGCGTGAGCCACTGCGCCTGGCCTGTTTGCACTATTTTAAAGGTAGTCTTGGATGACCTCCTTGAGAAGGTGACATTAGGAGGAACTGAAGACGGTGAGGGTTAGATTAATGCAGACACCCAGTGGAAGTGCACTCTGGGCAGAGCAGCAGTGTGTTCATGAACAGCTAGAAGGTTAGTGCAGCTGGAGTGGAGGGATGAAAGGAGAGAGGTAAGAAATGAAGTAGGAAGATAATGAGGCCAGATTGTGTACAGCCTCATAAGGCTTATGTGACATTGTAAGGGGATGTGGTAATAATATGTCAGGATTTGCAGCTGGTAAGGTAGGTTAGGCCAGACGGTTAAGAGCTTTGAAAGAATGGTCTTTATTCTTACAGGTGACAGGATTTTGAGCAGAAAAGTGGCATAATCAAGGGTTGTGTTTTAGAAAGACAACTCAAGCACAACACAGAGAATAGATTAAAGAAGAAAGAACTTGGAAGCAGTGAGACCGGTTATGAGGAAATTGCAGTGGCCTAGGTAAGAGATGACAAGGTCCATAGGGCAGTGACTGCTCGAGAGATGGCGAATGTGGTAGGTAGTGCAGGTGATCTCATTCCACTCTCCGTTCAGTGTGCCGTCCTGTACTATGAGGTTAGAAAGCTAGAAGCTGCCTTTTCCAGGCTCCCTTGCAGCTAAAGTTCCAAATGTAAGTTCTGACAAGCGGACCCATTTTGCAAGATTTGGAAGCTCAAAGTAAGGGAGAGGCCAGGTTTCTGGCTGTGTTTTCCATTTCTTCCAACAAGTACAGTCACAAGCACATAGAATGTTCCTGCAGCAACATCCCAGTGTGTTGCTCTGGCTTTGTGGGTGTGGAGAGACAGGGCACAGGGCACCCATCTTTTGCTGTTGTGGATCTATTATATCAGACATAGCATGGCTCAATTGCAGATGAGGCAGTGGTGGCTTTCTGATCCTTAGATTGTGGTGAAAGTGGCATGTCCCTGAGCACAATAGCTCCAGTAGTGGTTTTCCAATTCCCCACCTTGCCGGTTGGGGTGACGCAGCAGCTCCCTGGCAGGCCAGTTCTGTGGCGTTGCTATGGCCGTCCTACTCAAAGGCCCAGCCGAGAGCCTGCTCTTCCAACCATTGAGCAAGCACCTAATTGCATTTGTAAACAAATCTTTTTCTGCTTAAAACAGCTGCAATGGTTTCTATTTATGCTAATTGAACTCTGCCTGATATGTTGAATAAAGAGAACTGAGAGAATTTGATGACCAATTGAATGTGGTGAGGAAGAAGTGGGTGGGTGGCTGTAAGAAAAAGAGAGAAGGCAAGTATTTCTAAGGTTTCGAGTTTCATATGGCCATCAATCAAAGCATGGGTGCATGGAGTAGATGACAATTTGTGGGTAGGATTTACACAATTGTTATTAAGTATGTCCCAAGTGAATTCATTTCTTAGTGGACATGAGGGTGGGAAGCAGGAAGCAGAAGGAGAAGGAACATTTGCTACCTGTTACACATACTAGCATCCACATTTTACAACCAAAAAGACCTTTGGTGAGATTTCAAAATGCATTCGAACATGCCTTTATTGTAGCAGCCATGGCATTTGGTTATACTTAATTAAATGCAAATATTTCTGTGCAGCTTGGTGGTGCAGAAATAGTCTTGTTGAGCTGGGTTTGCTCAGCTCCGGTGGAAGTCCGTGTGGGAGGCACCCAAGGAATGCTTGATGAATGAGTGAAGGAAGTTTCTGAACTGGGGGTCAAGGGACATATATTTTAGTACTGGCTCTGCTTTAGTTTCCTCAGCTATGAAATGAGTTTTCAGAAAATAAGTTCTATTGTTCCTAGGAAGGGCTTCTTATTTGTAAATGTTTTTTGATCCCTATAGGAAAAGATAAAAAACATCTTTCCTAAAATTTTTGAAGTATAGCTGTTAAATGAATCCAGTTCGGTTGTGCCTACAGCTGGGGGATGGGGCGAGTGGCCCCTAGAGGCCCTGTGTGGACTTCATGTGTGGTAGCAGGACCCTACTGACTGTCCCCTACCGTGAGCTCTGTGTCAGAGTCACCGGGTGTGGAGCCCTATTCCAGACACAATTTTGGTGACTGCGTTGTTTCTATTTTCCTCCTGTTTACCATCAGGATATTTCCCCTTTGCATGGGGATTTTCTGAAAAGGTCACACAGCCACTTCAGAAAACTGTCCTCTTGTTGAATGACAATGATAGCCTCTTTTTCTGGTTGGCAACCGGAAGCAACTGTTGCTCAAACTAGGAAGAAAGAGGGTGCTTGGCCACTTAACTGGCCCAGGCCAGAGGGAAAGTCCAGGCTCCTCTGAGGACGCCAGGACTGCAGCAAGATGTCTTCCATTCCACTGAGGCCTTTCTGCAGCTGCGTGGGGGAAGGAAGCAGCTTCTATGATCAGCTCTGGGCTTACAGGGAAGGAGTTCCACAATACTTCAGAGCATCCTGTCAGCAACGCCTTTTCTAGTCCACTTCCAAAACGCATACACAAGACAATCTAGTGGCCTTTTGGATTAATGATAATCCTATTATAAGCACAGTAAATAACTCTGCATAGAGCTATGAGTATAAACTAGCTTAGTCATCCTTCACTCAAATACTTTCTGAGTCCTTGCCCTGTGCTAGCTCCTGAGCTAGGGGTTAGGCTCAGGATGGTGAATGAAATGACAGTCCATAGACTGATGGTCTGGTTGGGTAAGCATAGGCATGCACAACTAATTATTATAATAGCATAAGGGCCCTGCTTGGCCTGAGAGTACAGAAGGAGGAATGATTTGCTCAGGTCCCTGTAAGTGCTGCCAATTCATCCATGCGGTGTCCTGGCCGCGCCAGTCTGCATGTCACTCTGCCTTCCCAGACCATAGTCTACATGCTAACATGGCACCTGGCTCATTGACCATGGCACTCAGTGTCTCCCACCCTCTAACCAATAAGGACTCAGCTCCTTACCAAGGCATACAATTTGGCTCCCACTTTCATTTCAATTTTTGTTTCTTGCCACGTCAGTGAACAATCAATCCATCATTTGCAGTGCTTGCTTCCTGTCTCATTGCCTTTGGTCCCATGTGGCAGGTGCTGTGAGGGCCTCGCTCGCATCTGGCCGAGTTAACCTCTACACACGAAGCTGCCACGAATCTCTGCAGTGCTCTTTCTGTGGCTCTTCTTTGGCTGTAGGAACACTTTAGGAAGGGCAAGCTGGATGTGGCCCTGGAGGCAACTCCCCCACTCAACTTCTTTGCCGTCTGTTGGGAGGACTCCGAGGCTCGTTCTGTGCTGACTCCCAGAGCGGCCCGGCAGGGTCGAGTGCCCACCACCTGCAGTGGCAACTGTCTTGTTAACACACCAGACAGTCTCCTCTTCCTCCCCACCCTCAGCCTCACACAGCTTGTCACCCATGGCTGAGCTCCTGCTTCTTGAAACCTCTGCAGTCACCCCCTCTGTGATGTCATCTTTCCCCCCATCCCCCCATCTGCACTGTGAGGGTCTCTTTCCTCTGAGACCCTTGGACCTTGACACAGACCTGTCTTAGGGTGCAAATCACACAACATTGTGATTATGCGTAGGCATATTTGACTTTGCCCACTAGGAACTATGACTTACTCATCTTTGTAAACCAAGGCCCTAGCAGAGTACCTTGTACTGAGTAGATGCCCAGTAAATATTTGATGAATGAATTAATGACCCCTCTGCTGTGATTTCCTAGCTATAGTCCTTAGGTACACAGTATGAAGTTGGAAGCCATGTTCCCAACCCAGCAGCTCTGGGCCAAGGGAGTTCATTTTGTGCCTTGAGAAGACGTTAGGAAACCTCTCCCTGCCCCTCCCACAGGGCCGACTAAGAAGAGGCCCTTCCAATGCGGCACAATCTCCAGGCAGACTTGCCCAGGCCTTCAGGAATCCAAGGAGTAAATTCCAAGGGTGTGAAAGTAAGTGAGACCTGAGGACTGTTGCAAATCCAGCTAAATGGCCCCATGAAAACTGCTGCCCATGAGCCTAAGGCATCTCAAGGGTGCCATCAGTCCTCCTGTCTTTGTAGTTTTTATCACAGGGTGAAAGCAAAAACAGCTCTGGGTAGTGAATTTAGAGCTAAATAAATAGCCCAAAAGAAGATGTAATCCTGTAGAGGAATCCCAAACTGCTGGGCAAGCAGGCAGCTGGTCTTTTGGGAAGGCTGATTTCAGTTGACTTTCTGTACTTTGCCTGTGGTGTTATTTTAAAATTTTGCTGCCAAAGAGGACCTGATCCCATCTGAATAACCAAGATTAGCAGGAATGGAAGATGCAGGCCGAGCCCCTGCAAGGTAAGACTTCAAACAAACAAACAGAAGCATAAATTCCAGAGCCAGGAGAAGGCAAGTTGGGCTTCCTTGCTGGGTGGAAATGGAAATGAACTAAACAGGCTGGAGTATAAGAAATGGGGAGCTGGCATAGGAAAATGAACCCAAGTTCAGCCATGCTGTTAGCGGAAATGAGGAAAGAACAAAGGGTTTGAACAGGAGGAGAAGACGGGGAATAAGGGAAGAGGCACTAGCACTTGTTACCCGCTGCCCTGTGCCAGGCAGGCTGCGCTTGTCTGTTTCTCATATCAGCCCTCCGAGCTAATGTAGCTATTATACAGATGGGAAACAGGAGCTCAGGGCGGTTAAATGATTTGCTCCAGGTCTCCCAGCTAGAAAGGAATGGAATCTAGCTCTAAAGACAAGAAGAGTTTGAAAATAAGTTGTATACAGTTCAAAACACAAGATGACCATCACTGCTTGATTGAGGTCATGTGCTCAAAATAGTCTGGTATCGTCATAACTCAAAGTCTGTGCACAGACCTGGGCATGTTGGTGCGCACTGGTAGTCCCAGCTACTCTGGAGGCTGAGGCAGGAGGATCACTTGAACCCAGGAGTTTGAGGCCAGCCTGGACAACATAATGAGACCCTCATCTCTAAAAAATAAAATAATTAAAGAAAAAGATTTTAAAAATAAATAAACCTGTGCACAGATGCTATTTTCCTCCTCCGTGCATCTGTGTGTAGATTCGCCGCCCTCGGTGCACTGTGAGGTAGGCACGGCAGCTGTGGGAGAAAGAAGGAAGAAAGGATCTTTTAGAGGATCAAGTTTACAGAGGCCTCACTTTTGGAAAGTCTCCAAATTTGGGTTTACCAGTGTTCTTGGCCTAAAAGGGAAGAAAGGAAGGAAGGAAGAAGGGAGGGAGGAAGGGAGACTACAAGAATGGGATTTAAATGTTCACACTTCCTAATCTTGGTGAGGACCCAAGAGAGACACCAAAATACCATGGGATTGGCAAGTACTGCCCTACTTTCAGTTCAGCCCAAAGCAGGAAGGCTTAGGTATGTCACGAGAAAGCCTCTTGTTACCGCCCTAAGACAGGAACAAAAAACGTTGGGAGGAGACTCCCATCTTGAAAGCCGTGATTTCCAAAGAAGCCTAGCTAGTCTTATGACTGCTGCGTCTCAAGTGTCACAGTTGTGTAACCCACTGACATTTAAAATGATCCTTGAATCCATCGCATGGGATTAGGAAAATAATGTACATTCATTTTAGTTAAAGTGTAGAGGGATAACCAACTGCAATACTGCATGCGTGGATTCTGGTTCCGGCTCCCTCTTTAGTTTTCCCTTCACTAATTTGAATTCACTGTGGTAGCTTTACCCTCTGTACACTCCTCTGTTCATGAAGAAGCAGTGCCAGAGGACAGCGCAGAGGACCCTCGGTTCCGGATGTCTAAGGAACGCTGCAGAGGCCGTCAAAGAGGTAGTAGGCAGTCGAATGCAATTTCAAGCTGTTTGGCTAAAAGACGGTGAGTGAGAAAGCCATCCAAGAACTGTTTTGATTGCTATGCATTTCAAACTCCCTCATTTGGGTTATAGTAAATGAAAGAGAAAGAAGAAGAAAAAAAACTATCAAGAGGTAAAGAGAAATAAGGAAAACAGCACATAAAATTTATTTAAAAACGGCAACTATCTTTTTAACAAGTAACAATGCTAGGCATCTTTAGTGCAATGAAAAAGTACTTTTGGATGACAACGGCATGCTGTGGAAAGCACTCAGGCAGGTTTGGAATCCAGAAGACCTACATTTGAATCATGGCATTATTACTATAGCAAAAACAACCCCAAATACATCTCTTTATCTCTTTGAGCCCCAGTGTCCTCATTTAGAAAAGGAGGATAATGAGAACAACAGTAGAAATAACTACCGTTCTGGGCTGCTTTATGTGCTAGGAACTGAGCCCAGCTCTGTGTTGTCTCTACAGCTACCCACAGCTGTATGAGTTACATGTTACTATCCCCATTTTACAGATAAGGACGTTGAGGCTCACCAAGTCTAAGGAACAGTTAGAAAGGGCAGAGCTGGGATTCGAACACAGTTTGGTAAAACTCTGAAACTTATTCTCTTATCTACCCTCTCATATTTCCCAAAAGGATAATAGTATACATCAAATAAGGTAATATTTTAAAACACACTTTGTGAATGGCAATGTATAAATGTTCTGTACAATATTATTTTTTTCTTTCTTCCTTTTTTTCTTTTTTAGAGACAGAGTCCCACTCTGTCTCTAAAAGGCTAGAGTACAGTGGTGCAGATTGTAGCTTGCTGCAGCCTCAAACTCCTGGGCTTAAGTGATCCTTCTGCTTCAGCCTCATGAGTGGCTGGAACTATAGGTGTGCATCACTATGCCTGGCTAATTTTTAAAAATTTTTGTTGAGACAGCGGCATCTCACTATGTTGTCCAGACTGGTCTCAAACTCCTGGCCTTTAGCGATCCTCCTGCCTTGGCCTCCCAAAGCACTGGGATTATAGGCATAAGCCACTACACCTGGCCCAATATTCATTAGTAATAGAACAATAATGGTAATATTGCAGTAATAACAACAAAAGTAATGGTGAATTTTTAAATGCTCATAATGCAAGTACACAAGCAGGATATGTGTGTGTGTGTGTGTGTGTGTGTGTGTGTGTTATATAAAATATGTTATTTGAATGTTTAATCAAACAGGACGTAGAAGATGACCCCAGGCTAACACTAGGAGGTTCCCTCACCAGTTTTCATCACTGAATGTCTATGTTTCTGGGCCGGAAACACGTTTGCACGTGCAGAAATGTTGATATGTGAGAAACATTGCAAAGTGTAGAACATAGTGAAACCTCTTTGTCTGAACAGTTTTATCACTGAAAGTGCCATCTGGCCAAGCCTATCAGAAAATAACCAGATTACTAGCTAACAAATTTTACTTCATCAACAGATCAAGCAAAAGAATCACTGATCTATCAGTGCAATAATTCTGGATTGTGATCAGAATAAAATAGGTAGCAAACTGTCCCTTTGAGTTACCAGGGACAAAAAAAGAATCCCTTTGGGCTTTTAGAACCAGCCCACGTTAAGCTGCAACTGAATCTTGGTGTGGAGGGACAGAGAGTAGCGCCTTTAAAAGAGGATGTGGGAAACCAGACAACGCAGGCAGGTGGCACAGTCAATCTGGGAGTCTCGGTCCCCCAAAGTATCGGTGCCTGTTTGAGGAGCCCTCCTCCCTCTCCACTAATGACACCAATTTCTTAAGTTCCCTTAAAAAGTCCTGGCACTTTTCAAACCTGCTAGAGACAGGCACAGGCCATTAAATGTGAAAGGGACCTTAGAACTCATCAAATGTTCCCATTTCACAGGTGAGAAAACAAAGGCCCAGAGTAGTAGTGTGAAGGCCAGAAAACTCATTAGCGGCACAGGCAGAACATGAATCTTCTGCTTTCCATACAGTGATCTCTCAGCATATGATGCTGCCTCAGCCCATTCTTCCTCCTTCAGTGCTCCCACATTAATTTTTTACTTTGACACGTACAGATTTGCATATCACATTTGTGTGCAAGGTATTCTCCCAAGGTATTTGGGAGAATTGTAACCCCAGAGTCTTATTCATAGGAAGTAAATAATACTTTCTATGTGCACAATTAAGGCCCTTTACACATACCAACTTATAAGTCTTTACAACCCTAGGCGTTTGGTGCTGTTATTATCCCTGCCTTACAGGACACTGAGAGACTGTGTGGTGGGCCTGAGGTCACACAGCTCGTCAGTGGTAGGGCCAGGATTTGAACCGAGGCCCGGCGGCTCTAGTGTCCATGTTCTCACCCCATACAAAGATCACAGACATGATGAGCACTTGTCTCTGGACAGGAGAAATGGGAGGGCTAAATCTCTGGGATAGGAAGATTTTCTTTTTCTGTAGACCCTCACAGACTGTTCACACTTTTGCCATTTGCATGTGTTATCTCTTCAATAAACAAGCAAGTATCTACTATTGTGTGTATCCTTTTAAAATAATTTAAAAATGGATAGTGGTGATGGTTGTACAACACTGAGGATGTACTTAAATGTACATTTAAAAACCATTAAAATGGGCCACGTGTGGTGGCGCATGCCTGTAATCCCAGCTACTTGGGAGGCTGCGGAGAGAGAATTGCCTGGGCTGAGTTTGAGACCAGCCTGGGCAACATGGTGAAACCCTGTCTCAAAAAAACCACATTAAAATGGTACATTTTTTAATTTATATTTTACTACCAGAAAAACAGTTCTAAAAACCCTGATTGCCAATGACAGGGAATACTGGAGCAGAGTTTTCCAGGACTTCAAGCAGCATATATTTGGGTCTAGAGTCTAAATGCTAGTTATAGTGTGCCTACTGTATACAACAAGGCTCTGTGCCAGGTATGGTGGAGCATGTGAAATTGATGAAGCTGCAGTCTTTACTCCCAAAGAATGAATAGGAGGCAGCTTGGAAACACAAAGTCAAGAAAAGAAGCTACTTTTTGGTAAACATCGATGTTTACCAAAAGGGCACTGGTGTATGTTTATTTATTTAACACCTATTTCTATAATAAACTCTGTGCCAGGAACTATTTAAGTGCTCTTTACCAGTATAAACACATTTAATCCTCACAAAACAACCTAGAGTCTCATATTATTAAGCCCATTTTACATCAGTGAACTCTGAGCCTCAGAAAGGCTCCGTAGTAACTACCCAGTCACACAGCAGTAAGTGGCCACGCCCAGACTCATGCCCAGGCCACCTGGTTCCAGAGTCCAGGACTGATTTAGATAACTTCCCTTGTTTATTAGTCAACGATTAATCCTCAGGTGGAAAAAGCACAGGCAGGGCTAAGAATGAGATAATTTGGAGTCCACTCCCACCCACCCTGACAGCACAGGCTGTCTCAACCTGGCCTTGGCTTCTTGACTTGTTGGTAACGCTGAGCCAGTCACTTTGCTGTGAGCTTCCTTTTCCTCATCCCTAACTGGCAAGAATAAAATCTGCCCAACCTACAGCATAAGGTCATAATGAAGATGGAAAAAGATAATGTATGTGAAAGTGATTTTTTAAAGTTATATTTGAACAAGTAATGTATGCACATGGATAAAGGACAAACGATGTAAAATGCTATGCTGTAGAAATGCCATCTCCCTTCCATTCCCATCCCCCAGGCTCCAAGAGGTAATGGCTGGGTGTGTGCCTGTGTGTGTTGTGTGTTAAACCTTTCAGAGAGACTCAGCAGAAAGACAAGCATATACACACATGCACCTTTCCCCTTTCTCTTCTCCTTGGGTATACGTGGTGACATACTATCACACTTTTCTGCCCTGCTTTTTTCAGTTATAATTTAACTTAAAGATATCACTTGTTTCTGTATGTGCTTTTGAATCTGCTTCACTCTTTATAAAAGGCTGTTAATATTCCATTTGTGGAATTGCCAAAATTTATTGACCTATATCCATTCTGATGAATATTTATATTGTTTCTGCTTGTTTGATTTTATTTTTATATTTATTTATTTATTTAATTTTTGAGAGAGTGTCACTCTGTCACCCAGGCTAGAGTGCTGTGGCATCAGCCTAGCTCACAGCAACCTCAAATTCCTGGGCTCAAGTAATCCTCCTGCCTCAGCCTCCCAAGTAGCTAGGACTGACTACAGAGTCTAGGACTGACTCTGTAGCTATGACTGACTACAGAGTAGAGACAGAGTCTCATTCTTGTTCAGGCTGGTCTTGAACTCCTGAGCTCAAGCGATCCTCCTGCCTCGGCCTCCCAGAGTTGCTTGTTTGCTTTTAGAAACAACACAATGAACATCCTTGGACATACTCTGAATGTGTTTTTAAAAGCATTTTAAAGTTATTATGATATATACAAACCACTATATCATTAACATATAGAGCATTTGTTCCATTTAAGAAAGGAAACAAAAGGCATTAGTTTTTGTGACAATCACTTTTTCCCAGATCTGGAGATGTGTCTGTTCTTAAGAGCACCTTGGAAAGCCTATGAGAAGCCCGAGTTCATTGTAGATCACTTGACTCATTTAATGAAGTGGCTAACTCTTCAGAACTTTTATTTTTCCATAGATAAAATAAGAATAAGAACAATGAATCAGCCACAAAAGTACATTTTTCCCAATCTTTATGCCACCAGCAGAACCGAAAGAATAGGAGTTTAACGAATGCCAATTATTATTATTATTATTATTAGACTCTTCTGAGACTTACTCTCGTCATTTGTAAAATCAGACACTTGAATTAGGTAACCTATAGACTATAATAAGGAATGGCATGCTAAAATAACTATTCTCATAGCATGGAAAAGAGGAGCTCCAGATGAGAATGGTTAGCTCCATTTCGAAGCAACAGGCCTGCTGTGCTCTTCCTGGCCCCAGATCACACAGCGGCCTCTGCCTCGGAGAGCTGATGGCTAACTTTTCAGAAAGCTGTTGAGACAGTTGTTAAACACAGTCATTATTAAAAGTAAATTATATGGACTTACAATTAAACATATTACATTTAAAATGAAGTGATAAATATTCAAAATGATCACTTCTTCATTATCTTATTAAAGTTTACTGTTATCTATGTTTTTCAGGTTATTTACCTTGGTTGTATTTGAATGGTGGGAATAACAGAAATGGTGTGCTACTTCACATCTTTTCCCAACTCCTCCTTCAGTGATGTCAGATTAGTAGCTTCGAAGCCAGCCAGTATGGAAATATTTACACTATGGAAATTGGCAAACACTACAAATCAGCCCCTCTCCCTCCCCAAAGCTGGTCATTAAACATTTACTAGCACATCACTGGCTCAAATTGGCATGTGCAATCTGAGTCTCTTGGAAGCGAACTCCTATTGCTCTCAAAAAGAAGAGTGCATAATTATTATTGAATTGCACCTAAATTAGGGGCCCATGAAGAAACAGGCTATTAGACTTGGCCCTCCTATATTCTGTTTCCTTAACCAAAATAAAATAAATAATTTTGAGCACTTGGCCTACAGCCAAGGACCTCTCCTGTTCAATTCTTCATTCCCTTTTTACATGAGCTAATTACAATGAGGGGTGTGCAAAGCAACAGTTCTTTGTGTTCAGAGTGAAATAATGGCTTAGTCACCCCTGAGTGGATGAAGGCTCTGTACTCTTCAGTACAGTCAACACAAATCCCAACCTGATGACACCTGACTTTTTCTTTTTCTAAATAAATCAGACTTTATGAATAGAAGTTTAGCTTTCCTGTACCAGCTCTGGGTATCATGACAGTAGTGTATTTTCTGTTTTTCTAATTGAATTGACTTACCCACAGTTTTAGGAGCCTGTTGGTTTGCATTATTAGTTCTGATAATATCAGAGGGAGCTGGAATCCCTGCTTTGCAAAATCCACTGATTATATAGAATACAGTTGGCTTGGGTTTTGTTTACAGAAAAAGAAACCCACTCCTAAAATAGAGAACTGAGCCCTGAGCTTGGAAAGGGAATATTTTCTCTCCAGGTTTCTGGGGCAAAAGTCCAGTGAGCCAGCCCAGCCGAGGTCTTAGCACTCTAGATGTCCAGGGCCCAGCAAGGCGACTTCAAGCTGCTTGCCAGATCACCATCAGGCACAGTTATTAGAACCTAAGGGATAACAGGTGTAAAGACCCTAAACCTGACAGATGCTGGTGCTCCCCAAACTGTAGGTAATTCAAAACAAAATTTCCAAATAACAGAAAAACTATGTGGGGGGCAGTGTAGTAACTTCAATAAGTGCATGGACTCTATAGAGCTCGTCTGCTTGGGTTTGCATTCTGGCTTCCCCATTGTCAGTCTTGTGGCCTTACACAGATCACTTAAAACCTGTGTCTCGGTTTCTTCATCCATAGAGCAGGGATAATGAGTACTACCTACCCTCAGAGAGTTGGTGTGAGGATTAAACGTGTTAAATTTTTTTTAACCACTTCGGTAGGGCGCTCACCAACCGCGAAGCCTCACCCACAGCCAGCGCTCACGGTCCGCACGATAGCTTGTGCTGTGCATTGACGACGACTCCATTTTGCTCTTGTGTGATGAGGAAAGCTTGAAAGCAGGGGTCCTCAAACCTTTTAAACAGGGGCCAGTTCACTGTCCCTCAGACCATTGGGGAGTGCGGCGCACGTTCCACACATGCACACTGTGGGCCCGGGACGAGTCGGCTGCTAAGCAGGACAGGCAGCGGCGGCAAAAACACCTGTCAGCCGGATAAATGTCCTGGGGGGGCCGCATGTGGCCCTCGGGCTGTAGTTTGAGGACGTCTGCCTTGAAGCTCTGAAAGCTTGTTTTACTTCACAGGCAGCTTTACTTGTAATGTAAATCAGAGTAGGTCACATATACACACATATATATATATATATATATATATATATATATTTTTTTTTTTTTTTTTGAGACAGAGTCTTGCTTTGTTGTCCAGGCTAGAGTGAGTGCCGTGGCGTCAGCCTAGCTCACAGCAACCTCCAACTCTTGGGCTCAAGCAATCCTTCTGCCTCAGCCCCCTGAGTAGCTGGGACTACAGGCATGCACCACCATGCCTGGCTAATTTTTTCTATATATATTAGTTGGCCAATTAATTTATTTCTATTTATAGTAGAGATGGGGTCTCGCTCTTGCTCAGGCTGGTTTCGAACTCCTGATCTCAAGCAATGCGCCCACCTCGGCCTCCCAGAGTGCTAGGATTACAGGCATGAGCCACCGCGCCCAGCCCATATATGTTTTCTTTATGTTATTTTTAAATGTTCACAATTTTATTTTGATAAATGAAAAATTAGAAAAGTCAATTTTTGTTATTAACGCTAAAGTCAACGCTCAGCTGTGCGCGTTCACCTGTGGCTATCGACTATGGTTGACACTCATACCAAAGTGGTTAAATTTTGTTTAACTGAGTGCCATTTTCAGAATCAAAATATGTTAAAATTTGTAAGATGCTTAAAGAAGTGCCTGGCACATAGTAAATGCCACATAAATACTAGCTATTGTATGAATGCTGACATCCTTTCTAATGGTTTTCAGATTGAAAAACTGTGAATAGGTTCATTGTAGCTGAACTATTTCTTGTTCTTTTTCCTATTTACTTATTTCCTGGTGCCCCAAGTATAGGGCCTAGCTCTAGGACACCAGGCAGGTGTCTTACAGTGCATTTCCAGAAGCCAATGTAGCTCAGACCCAGCATTCAAAGTGTATTCTGGTGGTTAGGAGTGAAGGCTTTAAAGTCAGACATAGAGTTCTTTTTGTTTGTTTGATTTTTCTTTTTAGATAATTGTAGAGTTGCAGAAAAGTATAGTAAAAATAGCACAGAGAGTTCATGATTGCCTTTCACCCACCTTCCCCTAATATCAACATCTCATATAGCTATAGTACAAATATTAAAGCCAGGAAGTTAACAAGTCTGTTAGCAAAACAATAACCCTTATTTGAATTTCACCAGTTTTCTACTAATGTCCAGGATCCAACATAGACTCTTAGGTTGCATGTAGTTGGTGTGTCTTCTTAGTTTTCTCCAGTCTGCAACAGTTGCCCAGTCTTTGCATCTCTTTCATGACCTTGACACTATTGCTCAGTACCAGCTATTATTTCATAGAATGTCTCACAATTTGGGTTTGTCTGATGTTTACTAATGATTAGATTGAAGTTTGTCTTTCTGGCAGGAATACCGCGCAAGTGACGTTATGTCCTTGGTGCATAATTTCCGGGCGATATTCATCTTGACTGCTTGGTTAAGGTTTCTCCACTGCAAGGTTATATGTCTGCTTTCCAGAATAACCATTGCAAACACTGTTATTAACCTCAGAACGATTATGTTGGCATGACAGCCTTTGTAATGATGCCCTAAGAAAGATTTCATACATATTAGCCAACATCTCAGTGTACTTTATTATTTGAAGTACTGTAAGAGAGACAGAACTATTTTAAAATACAGTTGTGGTAGCAGCTCAAATGAAAAGTTATTTTGATTGCTTCTATGCAATGTTCATTTGAACAGAGTCTAGAAATTTTATCACGGAGTAGTAGGCCAACTACAATAGTGTAAACATAAAATAACATATGTAATTTATACTCTAATGAACATATGAGACAAGAAAAAATAAGAACAGTGAGGCCCATGTGTCAACTATGTGTCACATACATTCATTAAATGGTTCATGCGTGTGCTGTTTGTGAGATTGCACATTAAATGGTTTGTTCTCATAGCCCACATGACTGTTATCCACAAAATGATGATGAGAATTACCAAGGAATGGCAAAGACTATCTTTCTGTACATGAATTAAATGAAGTACAAGACTGTTAAATACTGGTAAATATACTTTCAAGAATAGTCTAAGGATTTATTTTTAATATAAGTGTATAAAGAAGCATTGTTTTTTTAAAAAAGTATGGAACACTTTACGAATTTGCATGTCATTCTCACACAGGGGTCATGCAATTCTTCTCTTTATCATTCCAATTTTATATATGTGCTACCCAAGTGAGCACTAAAGCACTGTTATCATAATTTCTTAGGTAAGGAATACATAAAATTAAATATGTTGTCCAATCCCTATTCTGATATAGTTACTGATAACAATTATTGAGTTCCTACCATGAGCAGATATTGTGCCAAGTATTTTATATGCATAATTTCATTTAGTTTATTCATACATACAACAAATATTATTGTGCACTCACATATGCCAGGCATTTGTTGTAGATGTGGGAAATACAGCAGGGAATAAAACAAAATCCCTAATCTTTTGAAAATGAACATATAATAGGTCAGATGGTAATGAGTGCTATACAGGGAAATCAAACTAAGTTAAAGTGGAGCGGCAAGTGCCTTTCTTTTTTTTTTTTTTTTTTTTTTTTTGAGACAGAGTCTCACTTTGTTGCCCAGGCTAGAGTGAGTACCGTGGCGTCAGCCTAGCTCACAGCAACCTCAAACTCCTGGGCTCAAGCAATCCTGTTGCCTCAGCCTCCCAAGTAGCTGGGACTACAGGCATGTGCCACCATGCCCGGCTAATTTTTTCTATATATATTAGTTGGCCAATTAATTTCTTTCTATTTATAGTAGAGATGGGGTCTCGCTCTTGCTCAGGCTGGTCTTGAACTCCTGAGCTCAAACGATCCGCCCACCTCGGCCTCCCAGAGAGCTAGGATTACAGGCTTGAGCCACCGCGCCCGGCCGGCAAGTGCCTTTCGATGGAGGATGGCTGCTGTTAATTTATTGTAGGGTGATCAGAGAAGTTCTCTCTAATGGAATGACAGTTTTCTGGGAAAAATTGTTTCTAAGCAGAGGGTACAGCAGAAAGTAAGAACATGTTTAGCATTTGACTCTCTATGATAAGAATTACTGTTTTATACACAAGAAAACTGAGACTCAGGAATATTCTTATTATATATGTGCTCATGTCACTCACAGAAGTGATAAAAAGCAAAACCACAGCATGACCCTAGGTCTATTGAACTCAAAGTCTATGCCTGACTCTCCCAAAATTTACTCATCCTAACTAAGAGTTTCTCTCTTAAAAGATTGGCAGAGCGTAAGACTACCAGCAATTAATTGCCGCGACTGTTAATTCCGTAATTTACCGTAGCCTTAGGCAAATCGCTGACACTTGTCTTCTCCACACCTGTAAAATGGGATTCAGGTAATTAACAACTCAGAGCATCCATTATGAGAACTGATTAGATACTGCTTACAAAATACTTTGAGCATGAACAAAAGAGTGTCTTCACTCTGAGTATCGCATTTTCGTCCCAGTGGAACTCTAGATACCTCCATCCCTGCCTATCCCTGACTTCCACCCTAGGTCCTTCTTGGATTTCCCACTACTGGCAGAACCAATTACCTGGTTAGTAAAACCAGAGCCCAAATGTCATCTTTAACTCCTTTGCCTCCCTCGTACACATTCCCAAGTCCTGTCCATTCTACTTCCAAAATATATCTTGTAACCATTCACATCTTGTCATCTGTGGTCTAACCCCATCCTGTCTTACACAGAAGAATATCGTCGTTGGTTAATTGGTCATCCCCTTTTCCATCTTGCTCCTCTCCTAAGCATTCATCACACAAAAGCCAGAGTACCTTTTTTGGTTAATATTATTATTATTATTATTTTAGAGACAGGTCTTGCTCTGTTACCCTGGCTAGAGTGCAGTGGCATGATCATATCTCCCTGCAGCCTCCAGCTCCTGGACTAAAGGGGTCCACCCACCTCAGCCTCCCAAGTAGCTGGAACCACTGGTGTGCACCACCATGCCCAGCTTATTTTTTTGTAGAAACAGAGTCTCTCTACGTTGCCCAGGCTGGTCTGGAACTCCCACCCTCAAGCGATCCTCCAGCCTCAGCCTCCAGATGTGTGAGCCACTGCACCCAGCCAGAGTGACTTTTAAAAACAAATTCACTATGTATCATTTCCTACTTAAAACCTTTGAGTGGCTGCCTACTGCCGTCAGAGTAAAGCACAACTTCTTCCATGGCTAAGGTGACTAACTCAGCCTGTTTCACCCAGAACTTTCTCAATTTTAGCCCTTTAAGTCCCACATCCCAGGAAACCCTCTGTTTTGGGCAAACTGGGACACTTGTTCACGCTAGCCATGGCCCCTGAGGCCTCACTCACATGCAGGGGCTCCTGACTGCCTCATGGCCTCATGTCACGCCACTGTTACTCAGTCACTACCCAACGGCATACCGGCTGCTGGTCCCAGAAAACGCTGGCCTTTCCTGCGCTCAAGGCCTCCAGCATTGTGCTGGCCTTTCCTTTGCCTGGAATGCTTGTCCCACGGCTGGATTTTTCCCATCCTCTAAAGCTCAGTTTAAATGCTCCAGAAAAGACTTCCCTGGTCCAAGTAAAGCCAATAGTTCCTATCCACAAATGTCTACCATAGCATTCTTCTGTTTCCTTTCTAGCACTTATCACTAATTAAAAGCAGGGGGAAAAGAGCCATCCTTTTTTTCTATACTCTCACAGAATACTTCTGGCACCAAATATCAGGAAAACCAGGTGGTTTTTCCACACTAAGCAATTTTCTAATTCTTTGCAGACAAAAGCTGTGCATCCCACAATTTAACTCAATTGCGACACGAACCGCCTGGAGTTAGCACAGAGCCCATAGGACACAGGCCTAGTCCCAAAAGACAGTTCCTACGTAGGGTGCCGCTCACAAATCCAGCTTTCTATACTTTTGACCAACTGGCTATGAATCAAGGGTTCTACAACCCCTTCCTTGGGTTCCATAATTTGCTAGAATGGCCTGCAGAACTCAGAAAAGCATTTCATTTGCTGTTACCAGTTTGTTATAAAGGACACACTTGGGAATAGCCAAGTGTGAACGTGCCGAGGCAAGGCTCGGGGCAGGGCTGTGGAGCGCCCGCGCTCTCGCTGGGTGAGCCACCCTCTCCTGCAAGGGCTTCTCGAGCTCTAGGCCACAGCTGAGGACAAAGGCCAAATAAATAACATATTGTTTAGTATATCGCATTATCACGCTAGTCTTGATTTCTTTTCCATGTACCCGTTTACTGTCTGATTGTGATCCCTAGAGTGTACATCCAGACCTCGTCTGCATTGCTTGCTGTGGCATCCCCAGCACACGGCACATAACGAGTGCTCAGAAAATACTTACTGAACCTACATTTTAGCCTCAAGCCTCACCAAACAACAGGTGGACCTGGGTCCTGAAGGGACAGAAATTAAGGTCTTGAAAACACTAGGACACCTGGTCAACGTGGCTTCCCCCAATCCCTGCAGGTAGACTGAGACCTGACCTCAAAGAGAAGTCAAAGAAATTGTGGGTAAATTATCTGGAGGCCCAGAGAGGTCAAAAGACTTGCCCTAAGTTCCACACTCAGTTTACATTTAACATAGGGCCAAACCCAACATTTCCCTATTCCCTACCAACTGAGTTCTAATTTCAAAGGATCTTAGCGTAGAAAGAAATCTCCAGGCCCCATCTGCTGTAGCCCCTTCAAACAGGACCCTATCACTATCCCCTTTCAAAAGATAAGACATCTGTAGCCAGGGAAATAAATTACTTCTCCAAGGTCATACATCTGTTGAAAGACAAGGAAAGACTTGCCTTTTTGTTTTTTATACCACACTGTCTCCAGTTTTTAATCTCTTTTATTGATTCTAGACTTTGTACAACCATGTAGTCAAGTATCTTTTCCATATTGGACCCGTTAGCAAATACTACCAAAAAAGAGAGAAAGAGAGAGAAAAAAAAATAACTAGGTGCAGAGATATCTCAGAAGTGACAAGTTATTTAAACAGATACAGCACTTTTGCTCCTGATTCATTAATAAATATTTAAATCAATAAATTCGATAAATATTTGAGTCCCTACTATGTACAATTTATGTGCCATAAATTGTTCTGGACACGGAGGATACAGCAACACATGAAACAGAACAAGCATCTCTGCCCTCCTGGAACTTACGTTCTTGTTCAGGAGTCGATGACAAACAAACAAATAAATGATTTTTATATCTAAGGCATATCAGGTGGCCAAAGTGCCATGAAGAAGAATAAAATAGCATAAAGAGATAGTGACAGCAGGAAATACCACCGCTTTAAATAAGACAGGCAGGGAGAGACACTCAGTAAGAGGCTATTTGAATAGAGATCTGAGTGAATTATGGGCAGGAACTAGAGGAAGAACATTCAATGCCAGGGGGAACAGAGACACAACAGCCCAAGGCAGGACAGGACTCAGCATGTTCAAGGGAGAGTCCAGAGGCCCTGTGGTCAGAGTGGAATGAACTGGAAAGACAAGGAAAGGTCACAGAGGGAGCTGGAACCAGACCCTGATAGTTACTGTTCTTTAAAACTCTTTCTTTTGAAACTGCCATGTCTGTATGAGGCCTAATATTTACAAAGCTAGGCATTAGAGAGAGGGGTTTTACCGAGTGTGTTTGTGTGTGTGTTTCGGTGTGTTAATGAGCACCACAGGGCTTGCCTTCTCTTCCCCTCACTGCTCCTTGCTGTTAGAATGTTAGTCCATGGAGTCCATTCAGCCTCACTCATTTGGAAGCCAGACACCAAGTGCTGGTCACTAAGAAAGGACGAGCTAACGCATCTCCACAGGGCAGGTACAGAGATCGGGATCAGCACAGACTCACGCCATTGTGCAGCCAATGGTTTCATGTTGGCTTCTAAAAACAAGTGAGAATCTGAGTCACCCTTTCCCCTGTCAGAGAGAGCTTTTCTCCTCTTTCCGCCCAGGGCTCTTGTTTGGCTAATATTACTTAACAGCGACATGGGGTGGTCTGTCTTCCTACATCAACTCTTGCCCTCACCACCTTCATGAGATAGTGTTAAACAATTGAGTTAACTTCTCTGAGCCTCAGTTTCCTCCTCTGTAGAAAGGGGCATTCATCCTGTATTGGTTTTCCACCGCATGAAACTAATTAGCATGCATCCAGAGGGTTACAGCGTTAGCGCTTCACAGTCCTGCAGGCCAGAGGTCCCAGATGGTGTGACTGGGTTCTCTGCTCAGAGTCTTGGAAGGCTGAAATCAAGGTGTTGGTTGTCTGTGTTCCCACCTAGAGCTCCGGGTCATTCCTGTTATCAGCAGAATTCAGGTCCTTACACCTGTAGGGCTGAGGTTCCTGTTTCTTTGCCGGCTGTGAGCTCTGTACGGCCGCCCACAGGGCTCTCAGTGACCCCTCGATCCTCAAACTAGCAATTGCACGTGGAGTCCTCCTCGCACTTTGAACATCTCTGACTTCTGCTTTCAGCCAGAGAAAGCTCCCTGCTTTTAAATGCTCACGTATTTAGATCAGGTTCACCCAGATAACCTCCCTTTCTTACGGTTAACTGTGCCATATAACATGATATAAGCCCTGCAGTGAAATCTCATCATATTCACAGATTGCAGAGATTAAGGTGCAACACCTTGGGGGTCCACTTTAGAAATTTTGTCTACACAAATGCAATGCCTTCCTTACAGAACTTTCTTGAAAATTAGAGAGAGTGTATATGTGTAAAGTAGTAGACAATCAACTTAGCTACTATTACACATAAAAGCCTCTTTGGTGCGGGGAGCAGGTAAGTATCTGAGCTAGTCAGGGAATCAGCTTATAAAACCAGACTCCCAACTGTCTATGGTAAATACTTATTATTATCTTTCTTATATTTACGATGTTAAAACAGGATTTCAGACATAACAAGTACTCTGTTTTTATCAAGCACTTATTTTGATGACTCGATTTGAAAATTCTATTTGACCTAATTTAACAAGACAAGGATTAAATTCTTCCTCTTTTCTCTGAATACATTATTTTTCTCTCCCTTATCAAATCATTTTGGCAAGGCTGCTCCTTTTTCCTTCCCATGTATTTTGGTAGAGTCCATCAACACAGGACTTGGGGCTTGGCTTTTGTGGTACAGGCACTGCTGTGGTCTGAATGTCTGTGTCCCTCCAAAATTCATGTTGAAATATAACCCCCGTTGTGGTAATATAAAGAGGTGGGGTTTTCTGGGAAGTGATTAAGTCACGAGGACTCTATCCCCATGAATGGGATTAGTCCCCTTATAAAAGAGATTGAAGGAAACTGCCTTGTCCCTTCCGCCATGTGAGGAGGCAGCAAGAAAGTGCAGTCTCTGAAGGAGAGAGTTAGCCGTCACCAGACACCAGAGTGCTGGCACCTGGATCTGGGACTTCCCAGACTCCTTAGCTGCGAGCACTAAATTTCTGGTGTTTACGAATTACCCTGTCTATAAAGTATTTTGCTCTAGCAGCCCAAATGGACTAGGACAGGTACCAACTGAATTCTGGGAATTTACTCAAGTTCTATCCCCTTAAAATGGGAACAAACAGCCTCCCTATGTTATTGAAGGCCCAGAAAAAATAAAAGGGGGTGCGGTGCAGTGAGAGTCTGAGTTAATTTCAGAATATGAATATTTTTGTTGACTATACTAAAGATGATCAAGGCCATAATTTTCCTACTTGAGAGGAGCAACACAGCATGCGCAAAGAGCATAACTCTGGAGTCACACTGCTAGGGTTCAAATCCTGTCTCTGCCACTTTCTATCTGTGTGACTGTGGGCAAGTTACTTAATCTCTCTGTGCCCCAGTTTTCTCATCGGTAGAGCTTCATACAATTGCTGTAAGGATTGAGTTAAATAATAATAAAATGCTTACAACAGGGCCTGGTGCATAGAAGTGCTACATAAATGTTTGTTAGGCAAATCATCACCACTTTCATTAGGGCTGCTAAAGAGCAGCAAAAGAGAGTCACTTAAGGCTTTTCTCTTCTTCCCCAGCCTAACCTACTCTCTTGTAAGACAGTGGTATAGGTTTTCACATTATATTTTATTTATTTTCTTTTTGATTTGGCAAAATTCATGCATTCTATAAAATTCAAAAGGATACAAAAGGATGAACAATAAGAAGTAAGTTTTCCTCCCACCCAAGGCATGAAGACACTGAGCTCCCAGAAGCATTCATTGATATTTGTATCTTATGCATCTTCCAGAGATGGTCTATACTTATACTCTACTATGAATATTTACATGTTAATATAACATATAGACCATTTCCACAGATATGTATTTAGCACAAATGCTAACAGTCTATTCTATCCTGTGCCATGCTTTTCTTCACTTAGCAATGTCTCTTGGAGACTCTTCCACATTAGCACAAAGAGAGCTGCCTCGTTCTCTTTCATGGCTGTAAAGTATTCCACTGTATGGGTGTACAAGCTTTATTTAACCAGTGCACTGTTGATGGACATATAGTTTCCAAGCTTTTTTATTACAAACAATACTGTGATTAGTGCCCTTGTATAAAGGTCATTTTTCAGATCTGTAAGTATATCTGCATGATAAATTTCTAGAAGTGGAATTACTGGGTCAAATCATACGTACGGTATTGACACTTATTGCCAAATTGCCTTCCATGGAGGTTGTATCAGTTTATACTGCCTCCAACAATATATGAGTGCCTATTTGTTCACCCAATCATTAAGTTAGTATGTTGTCCAAAGTTTTTATCTTGCCATAGACTTTAAGCTTGCCTTTGACCCTTTGGGGGGGCTCATTTACTAGCAAATCTAGTAGCAGAAATATTAGGGCTGTGCTTATTCCTAATTACAACAGTACAGACAAATGGTCCTCTGGAAACCAGCATTCTGTAAGGCAAAAGCTAACAAAATCTGGCTTCTGCCCCATTCTCTGTGGTAACTATCAATGTGAGACTGCAAAGACTTCATGAGGATGAGATTTAGCAAAGACTAAAAAGATCTACCACATGCAAACAATATACCTTCTGCTTTGGGTGTTTAATGTCAATTCCCCTAAAGTTCACATGGTATTGGGACATGGAAATGGTGCTTGCTATTTTTTTTTTTTTTTTTTTTGAAACAGAGTCTCACTCTGTTGCCTGGGCTAGAGTGCCATGGCGTCAGCCTTAGCTCACAGCAACCTCAAACTCCTGGACTCAACTGATCCTCCTGCCTCAGCCTCCCGAGTAGCTGGGATTACAGGCATGTGCCACCATGCTTGGCTAATATATATTTTTAGTTGTGCAGCTAATTTCTTTCTATTTTTAGTAGAGACGGGGATCTTGCTCTTGCTCAGGTTGGTCTTGAACTCCTGACCTTGAGCAATCCTCCTGCCTGGGCCTCACAGAGTGCTAGGATTATAGACGTGAGCCACTGCACCCGGCCGGTGATTGCTATTTTTGATCAAAGAGTTTTGGTCCCTTTATTCTGAAGATGGCTCTCAACAGGTACAACAGAGTTCATTATTCAAAAGCCAGAGCGGCCAAAACACCAAATTGCCTGGGCATTGCCAGTTAATAGTGCAGAATCCACCAGGAAAATGCTGGAGTCAGTGAATATCTACCTGCGTTCAGCAATATGGCCCCTCTAGCACTAACTGTTCCTTGCTGAGAAGCAGCATGTAGCCTTGGCTGGGAGGAGCCAGTGGCCACCGGTACCCTTAGTGAGGGAAAGAGGTTTTCTTCCCTGGACTAATGCTTGATGTTATTCATTGCTAGTAATATTATACTTTACAATATTTATATTTTATTTATACTTTATTATTCATGTGATAATTAACAGCATTCAATGCTATAAAAGTGATTTTATAAATCAGGATAGGAACAATTCTGTCTGGTTTGGCATAGCAACTACAAGCCAAATTAGAGGACAGCAACTGCAAGCCCAGATAAAAATCCACGTTTTATTTTTATTTTTTTAAATTTTATTTATATTTTTAACTGCTTTTATTTTATTTTATTTTATTTCAGCTTATTATGGGGGTACAAATGTTAAGGTTATGTATATTGCCCATGTCCCCCCTTCCCCCTGGAGTCAGAGCTTCAAGCGTGTCCATTCCCCAAATGTTGCACATCTCACTCATTGTGTTTGTATATACTCCTCCCCTCCTCCCCCCTCCCAACCCACCCGACACCCGAGAAATGTTATTCCTATATGTCCACTTAGGTGTTGATCCGTTAATACTAATTTGCTGGTGAGTACATGTGGTGCTTGTTTTTTCATTCTTGAGGTACTTCACTTAGTAGAATGGGCTCCAGCTCTATCCAGGAAAATACAAGAGGTGCTAGATCACCGTTGTTTCTTATAGCTGAGTAGTACCCCATGGTATACATATACCACACTTTATTAATCCACGCATGTATTGATGGGCATTTGGGTTGTTTCCACAACTTTGCAAATGTGAATTGTGCTGCTATAAACATTCGAGTGCAGATGTAAAAATCCACTTTTTAAAAAGTAGTAAGGTTTGAATTATAGATCTAACATATTGGAATTATACATAGCTGTAGGTTAGAGATTTTTGTTCCTCAGCCTTGTTGGCAAGGGCTTATCAGTTTTTGAAAAATTTGTCTTTGAGCTGAGAGTTCATACACTGTATTTGTTTTGAATCTTTAACTAAATTGGTTGGATGTTTGATAAAACCCTAAGTCTGAATATTTTTCTGTCTTTTCTTTTTCAGATAAGATTTTATTCAGATTCCAGTCTTCATTAAATGGCATATAACTCTTCCTACCTCTCTCCCTTTTTCCCCACGACAATGGCAACTAACTCAGGAGGACTAACCACATCGTTTAAAGGGAGAATTATTTTGAAGCCAGCCACGCATGCAGAATCTGCTTGCTTTGTTCTAATGTGGATGACAAAATGAATAAACTTTTTATTTGATCTTGAACACACTCTATAGGGATGATGCCACCGATGTAAAAAAATTCATACAGTAGCCTTAATATGCTTAATCATGGAATTCCCTGCTGCTTAGACTTTAAAATGAGTAGCTAGTTGATTAGCAATACTTAAATCTGCCAGTAGCTATTCCTGGGAAGTGTGAAGTTTCTGGGATCAGTGCTTATTTGGTGTTCAAGCTGAGTCGACTCTGAGTTACCCAAATTATATAACCCTACCTACTTTACAAGGTACCCAGCCTGGACACATTCTTGTACTTTTGGCTAATGGCAGTTTTTAAATCCTACAGAGGACAAAACAGGTATAATGTGTTTTACGGACTGAATCGTGCCCCCTGACAAATTCATATGTTGATGCTCCAACCCCCAATCAGTGCGATTGTATTTGAAGATAAGGCCTTTAAAGGTAATTAAGGTTAAATGAGGTCATAAGGATGGGGCCTTCATTCAGTATGATTGGTGTCCTACTAAGAAGATGAAGAGACACCAGGGACGCACAGGCACAGAGAAAAAGCCATGTGAGGACACAGCAGGAAGCCCCATCTACAAGCCAAGTAGAGAGGCCTTAGGAGAAACCAAACCCACTGACACCTTGATCCTACACTTCCAGCCTCCAGAATAGTGAGAAAATAAATTTCTATTCTTTAAGTCCCCCAGACTATGGTATTTTGTTATATAGCAGCCCTAGCCAACTAATACAGTGGGAGGGAAAAGTATATAATTTGAATGAGTTTTTGAGCATGCTCTTTGCCTCATGGGAAGATGTACTCTTTTGAGTGAATTGACTCCTGGGATCAATTGAGGGCAGTTTCCAATAGAAGGGAGCAGGTTTGGGTCATTATCATGCCACACTCTCAGCAGGTGGAAGATGAGTGTACCAGCAGGTAGAGGGAGTCTGGACCACTGAACTGCAGTCAAGGAGTTATGGTGAAATACCTATAGTATTCACTCACATGCAATACCAAGACAAAAAATTGGGGCTTGCTATAAGCATGTTGGTTTAAGTAGAATCCCCAACCCTTTCCTTTCAATCAAATTGTTCCCAATAAGCCCCTCCTGTATAGAAATTGTATTTTTTCTTTTCTTTCTCTTTTTTTTTTGTTTTTGAAACAGAGTCTCACTCTTTCACCCTGAGTAGAGTGCATCATCATAGCTCACTGCAGCCTCAAACTCCTGAGTTCAAGTGATCCTCCTGCCTCAGCCTCTTGAATAGCTGGGACTACAGGCATGTGCCACCACACTTGGCTAATTTTTAGTAGAGAAAAGGTCTCACTTTTGCTCAGGCTGGTTTTGAACTCCAAAGCTCAAATGATCCTCCCACCTCAGCCTCCTAGAGTGCTAGGATTACAGGCGTAAGCCACCTCACCTGGCCAGAAATTCTAGACTAACAATGACCAGACAAATATGCCCACTTTCTTGATGTGTGCCTGAAATCTAATTTTGTTCAAAGTAGTCTAAATGAGGGACTCCGATAGTCCTCATGCAATATGTGATCCATTTTAACCAATGCATCTGTTTAATCAATATAAAAGTTTCACGCCCTGCTTTAAAATTATTTGAAATGTTAAGATGAACTCTGCATTATGATTAAAAGTATATAAAATCAACAATAATCTTATATTTTTTCTCTTTTATTTAGGCATGTCCATGTAATCAAAATAGTAATTTTAGAATATGGCATTAACAGCTACACGCCTCCAGCCCTATTCCATACATTGCCCTCTGCTAGACCAAGATGAGTCAAAGAAACAAATACTCTCTTGAGTTCAGGAGCATTACTAACCGACCATAGAAACCATCCCATATAGCTGTTAATTCAGTCTCAAGGATTTGCTGAGTTTTTATGTTGGCATGCTCTTAAGGCACAATGTTTTTTAAGTATATTTTGAAGATGGGTTTTCTTATATCTCTAGTCTTTTTTATTAAAAAGAAAAGAAAAGAAAGAATGCAATGAGGCTTAGTTCTCTCACAGAGAATTCCAGACTCCCAAGCTAATCAATGGTTCTAGCTTTTGGTGTTCCAGACTTTCTCTGAAAAAACTGAAGCATGCTTTGCCTTTGGGAAAAACTGCTGTTTTCAGGTAATTCTTAAAATGAAGATGGACTTTCATCATCCTTTTCTAAAATTGGAAGAAGTCATTTAGGTTTTCACTTGAAAACGCAGAGATTCAGGTGGGTAGATTGACCAGAGTAATATTTGACTTACTTTTCAAGCTGCCACAGAACCAGCAGATGAAACAGTGCCCAAAGCAGAGAAGAGACACATTCCAATCTCTGAAACCCTAAGTTAATACCAACAAATAATTCCACAGAGCCCATCATTTGTGTTTTGTTCATTTTCATCTGAAAATAACAAAGACTGATCAGGTCCCCTGGTCTATTACCTGAAACAAGTTTAGAAAATAGAAGACCAACAACTACAATGTCAATCTGGATTGATCAATGGTGGGAAAACCTTGTCATAAGATTTAATTCTGTTATGTGATCTGATGTGGCCTCTATCTAAAGTATATTTCCTTGTGAACAATAAAAAATCCCTATGTTCACTGTTTCAGATTTAATCTAAGAACTGACCTGAGAAACTGCATTTCGTTTATCTTTCTCTCCTACCTATTCATTTAGTTCCTTTATTTATTTATTGAGTCAGAGTCTCACTCTGTTGCCCGTGCTACAGTGCTGTGGCATCAGCCTAGCTCACAGCAACCTCAAACTCCTGGCTCAAGTAATCCTCCTGCCTCAGCCTCCTGAGTAGCTGGGACTACAGGCATGATCCACCATGCCCAGCTAAATATATATATATATATATATATATATATATATATATATTTTAGTTGTCCAGCTAATTTCTTTCTTTGGTTTTAGTAGAGATGGGGTCTTGCTCTTGCTCAGGCTAGTCTTGAACTCCTGAGCTCAAACGATCCTCCCGCCTGGGCCTCTCAGAGTGCTAGGATTACAGGCCTGAGCCACCACACCCGGCCATTTAGTTCCTTTATAAAAGAAAAACCAGAAATTTCTGCTTTATGATGTTTTATGGTCATTAAATTTTTCAGTTGCCACATTCTTTCCACTCTTGTGGCTAGCCAAAGGCACTTGAAAGAGGCGGCTGCTTGGACACAAGCTGCCACAATTAAAACACAGCCTGTGCTCCAAGCCAATTTCCAACTAGGAGCATGCATTTTTCACAAAGACAACATGCTAAACCTTAGACCAGTCTCATAATAACTCCATAGGCTCTCTAAACCTGAAACATAGGTGCAATTACCACATCACATGAGTTTTTCCAACCAATGTCAACATGGCTGTGCTGTTGCTCTAACTCTTTTTTAAATTAAATTTTAAATTTTCTTTTTCTTTTTTTTTTTTTTGAGATAGAGTCTCGCTCTGTTGCCCGAGCTAGAGTGCTGTGGGGTCAACAAACCTCGAACTCCTGGGCTCAAGCAATCTTCCCTCCTCTGCCTTTGGAGTGGCAGAGACAACAGGCACTTGCCACCACACTCAGCTAATTTTTCTTTTTTTCCTCTTCTTTTCTTTTCTTTTTTCTTTTTCTTTCTTTCTTTTTTTAATTTTTTGTAGAGTCATCTTGCTCTTGCTCAGGATGCTGGCTGGTCTGGAACTCCTGGCCCCAAGCCATACTTCCACCTCAGCTCCCCCCAAGTGCTAGTATTACAGGCCTGAGCCACCTCACCTGGCCCATTTTCTTTTTTCTGAAGCCTTAACCTGCACAGTTTCCTATGTGGGTACATTCTTCTAGTCACCCTGGGTGCCTGGACTCTATCTCCTACATATGGTGTATGTGGATTGATTTATACCCAGGTTTTGAGATTTCTTTTCTTATTATTATACTTATTGCATGCCTTCCTTCCCTCAACCCTTGCCTCAGCTGATCCTTATAAATCTTTGTGAATATATTTATTAGGATTTTGGAGTTCTCTTCTTAGAAATTTTGCTTTTGGATTCCCTCAGCCTTGTAGTATTATGCTAGTTTGGTAGCAGTGGGCCATCTAAAGGTTCTAGAAGTCATTATGGTCCACAGCAATCAAATTGTTGACTGACAAAGGGAAAGTTTTGTTGGAAAAGTCTCAGGCGGTGCCCTTTGTAATGATTATGGATCTGATGATGGAAGTGGAGGTAAAAGGCTCTGAGAACTCAACTGAAAAAGGCATCATTCTTAGCAAAAGAGAAGTTAAAGAGCTGTCTAGAAAGCTGCAGATTAAAAGAACAGTACAAATCTGCCATGGAAAAGATTAACAATCCTTCCAGAAAAGTGACCATAGTTTAAGTTATTCAAGACTATTAAAACCATAGATTGTAAAAAGAGTACTAATTAGACATATATTCTTGAGGAACGTTCCTATTTATGGTGTTTTATCTTTTTGTTGCATCAAAAATATTGTCGTATAAAGTATCTCAGGCAGTCAAAATGTCAAAAAATAAGCGTTTTATGTAATAATTATTATGTCTACTTAGTATGTTATGTTACCTTTATGTCACAACTATATTACTGAATTTTGGGGTTAGTACTGGAATTTTCAGAATCAAAAATATTGAACTACTTGCCGGGCGCGGTGGCTCATGCCTGTAATCCTAGCACTCTGGGAGGCCGAGGTGGGTGGATTGCTCAAGGTCAAGAGTTCAAAACCAGCCTGAGCAAAAGCGAGACCCCATTTCTACGAAAAATAGAAAGAAATTAATTGGTCGACTAAAAATATATAGAAAAAAAATTAGCCAGGCATGGTGGTGCATGCCTGTAGTCCCAGCTACTCGGGAGGCTGAGGCAGGAGGATCTCTTGAGCCCAGGAGTTGGAGGTTGCTGTGTGCTAGGCACTCTAGCTTGGCAACAGAGTGAGACTCTGACTCAAAAAAAAATTTTTTTTTTGAACTACGAATTACCTTAGTGCATACTGCTTCTATTTGAAAATCTTTTCTAGTTTTAGGTTCTGTTGTGTCTAAGAAGAAAAATGGGAAACTTTGACCAGATTGACATTTCCTAAGTGTTCTGTGGGCTGGCCTGGGAGCTCTGCTCCTCACAGTCACATGGAACCCAGGATGATGGAGGCTTCCTCTCAGTGCAGACGGCACAACAGTGAGAAGGGGTCACCCTCTCAGCAGTGGGAAGGGACTGCGGTTCACTGTGTAGGGACTCTCAAATCTCCCCAACTGTCACGCAGTCACCACCAACTCTAAGAGTGGGGAACTGCAGTTCTACCATGTGCCCAAAGGAAAACCAGAAACATTTAGACAGCAGCATTTACTATCACATCCTAGCTCTGAGCACAGGGCAAAATTGCACATTTCTGATCTCCTTTTAAAAGTTGGATATGGCCATGTGATAGATTCAGCCAATGAGATGGAGGAAGCTTTAAGGACTAAGAACCAGAACACAATTTGTCAGACTCTTGTTTTTCCCTGTGCCATGACAACTGTCCATATTCCAGATGGCATGTGCCATTTAGCCTGGGTCCCAGAGTGAGAGCAACAGATAAAAGAGCCCCTACTGCCCTCCAATGGGCATGTGGTATGACTTGCAGTTTTAAATCACTGAGATTTGAAGGACGCATGTAACTATAGCATAACTCAGTCCATCTGGGATGGTTACGGGGGGATAGAATACTGCATAGAATATTTCTGTGCAATCTTAAAAATCTCCACAAATAGGAGAGCATTCAAGATGGCCATGGCCGGGTGGTTGATCAAGAGGCTGATCAAGAGACTCCTACGAAGTAAAAGAGGCTGAGAATCATTCTCTCTCCTCTTCTCACAGTCGTGGAAGCCCAGCAGTTTTCTTTTGTTTTTTCAATGAACAGTAAACCACACAGATTGTGGACATGGGACAGGATCTACATCATCCACCAAGAGTGGAAAATTTATGAAGCCCACAGACCAAGCCTGAAAGGGAGCCTTGAAGACAGAATTAAAGAACAAACAACAGCACATTTATTTTTATTTTTATTTTTTTTATAAGCTGTAGTTTCTGAAGATGAAGGATCCCAAACAGATTATCTGGGACATGGAGAAATTGAATGAAATGTAGTTTCACCCAGTGCAACAGCCACAGTGAAAGGAGAAAGCACTGCAAGACAATGTGAAAAGCTGTGTGAAACCTTTGAATATATTCCATGACTCTATGAAAAAGAGAATCCAGATATTTACAAAGAATTGGGAAGGCTGGAAGTAGGATGTGAACAGAAGGGGCCTTGGCCAGTACTCAGATGCTTTCAGGAGTGCTTAGCACGTGGAAGTGGAGAGCATTCCTCTGCCGGAAGTGCCACGTGCTCCTTCCAACATTGTCATCCAGGACGTTCCACCTCCAGGTGCCTGGACACTCAAGATTCTTAAAAAAACCTCAGCCTATGCACCTACAACTCAGGCAGTTTCTATCCTTCCTCTTCTTGGAAATGGTGTTCCATGTTTGCCCCCGGCAGAAAATCTCCTGGCCCTCCCCCAAGCCACCTCCTCCTCAAGTCGTGCAGATGAATGGCCGGAAAGTGAGCTTTGCCCTAGAGCTTCACCCTAGAACTTCCTTCTCATGGGTGAGACAAAGACATGCCATTTAATACAGTCTTGAACTTGCTTAGCGGGGGTCATGTCGATGATGTTTCCAGCACCAGTGAAGATGATGGCTCTCCTGAGGACATGGATCAAGATAAGCATGGGGACAGTGATGCGGGCAGATCAGATGGAGAAAGTGAGGGGGATGAATTTATGCACTGAGGTGATAGTGAGAGAAACAACGAGGATAGAGTCAGGTCTATGTGTATGATTTGCAGATGTACCTGGAAAATCAATGAAGAGAAAGAACATGCAGGAGCTGACTTCTCTTCAAGCCATGATGTTTCAGAGGTTGATGATGAAGATGGTTCTGATGACTCTGAAGCAGAAAAGCATGACAAAAGCAGCATAGAGAGGAAGCTCATTCTGACGGCACGTCCGCTACTTCTTCACTGCAGCAGGTTTGCCCACATTCTGCCTCCTTGTCAGACACAAGCACCTGCCGTGCCAGCACCGCCTCCTCTTGGACCACCACCTGCTCCACCTTTACGGCCTCCTGGACCACCTCTAGACCGCTGCCCCCAACACTCCCCCAGGTCAACCTCCTGGTCTGCCTCCTGGCTCTCCTCCCCGGGCACCCCTGCCTCCCCTGCACCTCCAGGTCTCCCTCCACCTCATGCTGGCATGATGTGCCCACTTTTGATGCCTCCACCTGCACCATCCTCCCCTGGACAGACACTGGGCTTTTCCCACCCACTCCCTTGCCTTACTCTGGGGGTTTAAGTGTCCCACCCAGCTTGATTCAGAGACCCAAGGCGGATTACACGAGTGCAGCCACCACTGAGAAGAAAGCCACAGCAACCATCAGTGCCAAGCCACAGATCACCAAACCCAAGGCAGAGATGACTCGATTTGTGTCCACTGCACTGAGAGTACGTCGGGAGAATAAAGGGGTTTTCTGCTTCCCAAAGAAAGTCAGAGGATGCTGCTGCTGTGCCTCTTGCCAAAGCAGTCCCCAAATCCAGCCCTTCTGTTCCTGTCTCACTGCAAACTGAGAATGATGTGTATTGAAGCTTTCATGAAAGTGATGGAAGGCCTTCTGTGAACAGGCTTCCATTCACAACAGTGGCCCACGGAGAAAGAGGCTCTTATTAAACTTACAGGTAAAAGAGCTATTTCCACTGCCAGGGTATTTTCTAATTTCAGTTCAAGGCTAAAGTTTAGCCTTGTTCAGAATTTACTGCATACAAGACAGAGTATTTCCTTCAGAATAGATGAGTTATTGAAGCAGTGCTGCTACCATCCACTCCCTCTCACACCATCATTGTCATCGCATTTCTTCTCTGCTCCAGATCTTGGGAAATTTGTGGCCGGGGCATCTTAGTTACTCATTTGTTTTGACTCTCTTCTAGCATGCTGTGGGCACTGGAGTTGAGATTTCTGAAAAACCAGTTCATTTCACTTTGCTTTTTGTGTTTGAGTTATTTTTAATATTTTTCTAGAAATATTTTGTAATATTTTACTTGTAAGGGTGGAATGGATCACAAAGTCACTTCCTAGTACAAAGCAGGATATGTGGGAGGAAAATGTACAATTCTTTGATGAAAATTATTTCCCACTGACCTAAACTTGGCATGTTTCATGGGAAAAAAATACACAAATGTTCTGCACCAATAAAATAAAATAAAATCTCCACATAATAAACCATAGATAAGTTTATTATGATTATTATTCTTATTCTTCAGATTGGGAAACTAAGGCTTAGAGAAGTCAAAGAATGTGTCCAGAGTTGCATCTTACTAGTGGTAAAGCCAAAATTCAAACCCATGCAATTTGATTCTTGAAGCTAAGCTTTACTAGCTTAGCTAGTAAAAGCCTGACTTAATGTAGAGGAAATGGAGATGAACACGTGGGACTAGTTTAGTGACTTTTTCAAAGTAGAATTAAGGGATCTATTGGATGATTACATAAGAATAGAGGACAAATGAGAATCCAGGAAAATTTCCAGTTTTCTGCCTTAGAAAATCAAATGGCTATTCAAATGGAGAATAGGGAATGCAGAGCAAATTGGGAGTGAGAAGGTAATTTGGCTTTAGAACTCTGAGTACTTTAAAGCTGTCATTGCATTTTCTTCTGGTCTCCCTTGTTTCTGATTAGAGGTCGGCCATCGTTGTTGCCCTATATGTAATGTATCATTTTTTTCCGTTTTCGAAGTTTTCTCTTTATTTTTTTAAAATTAAATTAAAATTTTTTTGGCAATCTAATGAGGATGGGCCAAGGTATGGGTTTTCTTTGTATTTATGTTGCTTGGGGTTCATTAAGCTTCTTGGATTTGTCAAAACTTAGTTATTTTTATCAACTTTGGCAAACTGTTGGCCATGATTTCATCATTTTTCTGCTCCATTCTCACTGTCTTCTTTTGGGACTTCAGTCACTTTGTCTGATATTGTCCTACATGTCTCTGAGGCTCTATTCATTTTTCTTCAATCTTTTTTCTCTGTTCTTCAAATGGGATAATTGTGTTGGTTGATCTCTGGATTCACCAACTTTTACTTTTGCCGTCTTCTATCTGCTGTTAAGCCTCTCCAGTGAATTTTGTCATTGTATTTTGCTTTTTAATTCTAGAGTTTGCATTTGCTTCTCTTTTATAATTTCTATTTCTCTGCTGAGGTTCACTATCTATTTACTCATTAAGATCATACCTTCCATTATTGTAAATATATTTATATATTTTTCCTTTCAGTCTTTGACTATCTTTATAATAGTTGCTTTAATATCTTTGTCTATTAAATATAGCTCTGAATAATCTTAGGATCAATT